>JAQQAC010020896.1:5378287-5391291 GCA_029783875.1 Phataginus tricuspis | reverse complement strand
GCCGTGGGCTTGTGTGCGTGCATGTGTGTGGGCACAGGCCTGGGTGTGTGTGCATGCATGTGTGTGTGCACAGGCCGTGGGCGTGTGTGCACGCATGTGTGTGTGCACAGGCCAGGCACCAAGGCTGCCATGAGGAACTTGGAGGTGATAAGCTCTCACACTGACATGATGGATACATTGGTTATTGACACAATTGCTTTTCCCCTGCCTTTCTGTCTCCCTAAGTTTGAGTTGCCAGCTCAAAATACATCTGTTTGACTGGAGGACTGCGTTTCCAGGGAGGGGCGAAGGCTCTCCGGCCGTGGCGTCCACTAACCAGCTGGTTCAGAGGGTGTAATGGGAGGAACCAGCAGCTCTCCCGAGTGGCTGCCCGGGGGCCAGCTGTGCCACAGTGTACCACGGTGTGGCTTCTGAGAGGCTGCCTTTGCTGTGGTCCCCTCAAGGCAGGGGGGCCACTGCGGGCTCAGTCCCTGATGACCTTTCCTCACAGGACAAGGGATGGGGTTGGCTAAGGCACGTGGAAGGAAGGGTCACTGGGAAGTCTTGAGAAGATCCTTTGAACAAAATGAAAGAGATTTCCTTCTAACATTGAAGGTTATTAGTGATCACGGAGGTGAGAGAGTGGGACGGGGTTTACTTATGTCTCTGTTGCTCTTGTTGCTTCTGCTTGGTGTTGGCAGTGTGACAGTTTGTATAGACTCCATATGGATGCTTTGAAGATCATGACGTGGAGGGACTTAATCATTTGGTGCAAATGTACAGAGGGGTTCTGCGCAGAGGAAGCTGGGCAGCTGGTCCTGTTCCTGAGGGCAGAGAGAGAAGAAATGGGCTCAAGGACAGCGGCCCAGAGGCCAAGGCTGCCAGCAGACGGTGGACATGTTAGGTAATTTATTTGAGCCTCTAGATCTTCATCTGTGAAATGGAGAGAATGTTACTGTCTTGCCAATGGGTTTCAGCCCTGGGCAAGTTCAGTATGGATTCAGTGTGACCAAAGAAATTGACAGCAAAACGTTCTTGGGGTGAAAGGGTTTTACCCAACTCTATTTCCAGGTGGCAGGTCAGTCACTAAAATCCCATTCACTCAGAGCGAGTCTGTATGCAGCAAGCTGGTTTCTGCCTCTGGGCCTCTCTGCACAGTCGTCCTGCACAGCCGTCCTCTGGGCCTCTGTCCTCTGCACTGCCACCACTCCAGCCTCTGCTCTGCTCTCCTGCAGCCTTGCAGCCATGCCACCGTGTTGCGCCCAGAGCACTAGGCGGAGCTCTATATGTAGAGTCGACAGCCATGTATTGCCCACAGGTGTGCAGTGAGCTAGTAACCAGGGCCAGGTGAGAATCCTGGCCCCAGGAACTCTCATTTTATCCACAGTTATTTTACTTAGTGGTTCTCAGTTTGAGCTGCTGACTAGAATCCCTGTGCACCATTTATAGTGCCTGATGCACCAGCACCTGAGACCAATTACATCAGATCTCGGGTGGGGAGGAACCCAGGGGGTGTGATGGTTTGATGTCCCTTCAGGTGATTCCAAGGGGCAGCAGGTTGAGAACCACTAGAAGCACCCCCAGTCCGGCTGTGGGTGACAGGGCACCTCTCAGAGTGTCTGACCTGTGTAGAATGCCAAGCAGTCCTGCACTGTGCTGGGAAGAAGGCTAGCATGGAAGGGGAGGGTGAGGAGACAGGGCGCCAGGTGGGGTGGCAGGCTGTGCAGTGGAGGGGTCCTGTGGGCACGTGGCCCCTGTGGGACTCACAGTCCTTTGGGCGGCTGGAGCACCGGGGGACAGCAGGCAGAGGCCAGGCTATGAGGCTGTGGGCCACAGTGAGGAGTTTGTGCCTCATATCCTGGGCCATGGGGGGCCATGGGACCCACTGACAATGCTCTCACTCCTGAAGGAAGTTTTCCTGGAAGCCCAGCTGTGGCCATCGTGTCATCGGAAGATGTGGGCCATGTGAGATCAACAGATGTAATGTCCTCAGAGTAGGACTCTGATCCCTCTTGCTCAGTGGCATGTACTCAGTGCCAGGAAGTGTGCCTGGCACATAGGAGGGACTCAATCAATGGCGTTGACTGAAAGAGGAAGTGCAAAAATGAAGGCAAAGCTCAGCAGAGGCAGCGTGGAGCGACAGGACAGGCAGGCAGTGAAGGCAGAGCTCCCCAGCCCTGTGCGGACCTCAGGTGGTGCTGGACAAATCATGGCTCCTTCTCGGCCTGTTCCTTGGCTCTGGAAGGGAGGACATGCACTTCTAGCTCTAAAGTCCACTGAGAATTAAATTCTTCTGGTTCTGAGTGATTTAGCAGTCTCCCTACAGATATTGGGGTCCTTGGCGAAACCCCCTTTGAGAGTGTGGATCAGGTCTCAGCGAGTTCTGGGGGCCAGTTCCCAGACTGAAGAAATGGGCAGCTCACCTTCTGGGGCTGCTGGAGGAAACTCGGCCCGACCATGAGTCAGCGGCCGGCATCAGGGCAGCGGTCGGACCAGATCCACCAAAGTTCTTTTCGGGGTTGTAGGTGCAAGTGGCGTGATGGTGGAGAGAGGTGCAAGGCCCGCCTTGGACAGACAAGGGGCTCCCAGGCAGGGGGCACCCGTGGCCGGTTCCCACCTCAGCTGCTTCAGCTCGGTGCCGCGGCTCCAGGCGGGCCACTGCATCTGTGTGCTTTTCAGTTTCTTTGTTGTAAAAGGAGGAGTTTATATTAAGTGAACTCTATAGACCATTTTTGGCTTTCAATGGCTATGATTCCATAATGTGATCTTAGCTTCTTTTATCTTTGTTTGCATGAACCTTTGTTTCTAGAAGATCGGGGCCCCGTGACACCTTTCCTTCCCTGCGCCTTCAGGGACGAGAGGCCAAAAGCTGACTCTGCACCTCCATGTGCCTCTGAGCCTTTTGCACAGAAAGAGGGGAAAGCTGATCTTTTTTCTTGTTCTTTAACAGATATTTTTAGCTTTTCTAAAAGCTTCTCACTGTGAGCCTTAAAAAGAAATAAGAACTTCTTCCAAAAATGCAAATGCTCTGCAAGAAGCGAGAGGGGTGTTTTCAATCTTCCCTGAACAATTGTTTTCTCTTCCATCAACATTTGTTCTCCTGGTAAAGGGGTGAAGGTTGGAGGCGCAGAGGGTGCAGAGATGGGATGGTGTACGACAACCCGAGTGGCTCTGTGGCCAGCGGGAGCACTGTCCTAGGAGCTGCCCCACAGTATGTGGGCTGTGCGCTGGCTTTCCTCCATCAGGCGTTTGTTCAGTGTGCTCCTGAACACTTCTGGGTGCGAGAGGGGTTGCCCCGTATGTTCAGAAGGTTGGGCGTCTCAGAGCCCTGAGATAAGGTGGACGGGTCTTCCTCCCCGTTCTTATGCAGACTTGGGAAGTCAGTGAGAGCGGTTGGTGGCGCGCAGAGATGGGTGGAGGTGGCCCTGCCACAAGGGAGAAAAGGGAGCGAGAGCGAAGTGGAGTTCTCATTGGCTTCACTTGTCCCCAGCTTTAAATTTTTGTCATTTGAAGTCCATGATATTCCAGCAGCTATTTGAGGTCTTGTCCCCAGTGGTGTCATTGCTTCTTCCGTCTCTCCAGAGCACTAGGTTCCTGCCATGAAAGAACATCCATGGAGGAAGGAATGTCTCCCTACCAGGAGGGGGTGGCGGGAGCGGAGGAGGACTGCCTAACACAGCGGTCGTTGCGGCAGGCATCTGGTGAGTCTAGTATTTCACGTACTCTCTGCAACAGTCTTGCAGTTATGTCTAACTCATAGTTTTGATCCCCTAGTATCTTGCTCATAGTAGCTGTTCACTATTTGTTCAGTGGTCTGATCTAAGATTTTTCATTTACATTTTTCTGAGCTCAAAATTCGCCTATGTTCCAAATAATGAATTGGCCCAAAACCTTGTTGAAAAACAACACAATTTGGTTTCGTTTATGTCAAATTCATGGAACATTAGTGAATGCAGCCTCTTTAAGGGGACAGTTAATAGACTCCAGCTTGCAATTATTTCACAGAAAGTGGTGGTACTGACATAATGATCTGAATATGCTGGACAGCCCTGCAGCCACACATCCCAGGATGTCAGTCGTAGAGGAGAAAGAGGCGATGTGACCATTGTCACATACCCCAGCTTCTGTATGCCCAGCTCGGCTTGCCTGTGGCTGAACCACAGGGTGTGGAAGTTCCTTGTTCAGAGGATCACGGATCTCTCGGGAAGAGAACAAGAACGCAGACCTCCCACTAGTTTTCTTGCCGAGACCGGAGCCCCACTCTTTACCACGGACGGAGCTCACGGTTCCGGAAGGAGAGTGATATCTCAGATATTAAGTTTGTCCCGGCATCTTGGTGACTGGGGCCAGAGCTCCCATTCCTTCTCTGCCTTCCGCTCCGCCCACCGTTATCCCCCATCCTGCCGTTGACTTGGATAAATAGTGTTTAATTGGTCCTCTGGGCATTACTGACTTATTATTTACTCCACTGCATTGAAAGGCCCTAAGAAGATAGGAATGAATCCAGTCATCTCTGAATATCAAGTATGAGTCGAGCCAAGTCTTGCTGGTTGATTTTGAGGCACAGTGGAGAAAGATGCTGTAATCGTGCTGGGTGACACACACATCTTTTGTTTCTGTCAGTAGTGTCATCCTTGAACTGAGTAACTCTGAGGGGAAGGAGCCCCGGGAAGGAACATAGTCACATTCAAACTGTGATTCCTTTTTGTAAGTATTCTTCCATAATACCACCCGGCAGAGTTCTGAATATTGTTGTGTTCAGAAGATGAACATTGGCTAGCAGCAAAGAGAATTTGAATGAGAATAATTAACAGAATTAGAGAGGGATTTGAAAGTACACATTGTTGGGCAGTTACTGGGGACCAGACAGTCTTACAGGCATTAGCTCATCTAATCTGCTCATGACCGGAAGGGTGAGATGCTATTATGCCCATCTTATAGGTAAAGAAACTGAGACTCAGAAAGGTTGGGTGACTTGCTCAATATCATGAAATTAGTATTAAGCTCAGAATTTGAGTCGAGCTTAGTCTGACCTTGTCCCACTCCTAACGGGAAATGCTCTAGTATTTCCCTGTCCCCACTCTGCTCAGTTATGTTAGCCTCAGCACAGGGCCGAGCACTTTGGGGTTCCAGGAAGTGTAAAACACTGTCCATGTCCTCAAGGAACACAACTGTGACCTACTAGAGCCACAACACATTCAGTAATAGTTCAGCCAGGTCATCATTAAATGCTAAATTATAGGATCAGAGAGCTTCATGGTGGCTTCAAATGCTGAGGGAAAGCTGGGTCAGGGGATCTGATACCTGCCTCTGGATATAATTAGGGTCTGGATCTGCACAGGTGGTGGTGGAAAGTGTCCTGAATGTGCAGTGAGACCAGCCCAAAGAAGGGGAAAGGTGGGTAAAAATAGGGCTTTTATTCAACAAAATAAGGCCCCAGCTTGGTTCAGTGTCTGCTTGTGTGCTGGCTGTTCAGGAGGCAGATGGGGAGTGGGGGCAAAATGGGGTTTCCAAAACAGAGCCCTGGGCTCCTTACCTGTAGATGAGAAGTGAAGGTCCTCAGGCCAGAACTATTCCACACCCTCCTTTAGCTCACCCATGACCAAGAGGGAAACTTGTGACTGTAACTTGTAACTTATAACTGCCAATTACCTGAAGGTTAGTCTCCCAAGGACGCCTGCCCTTCCATGATGACTACCATTACTAGTATCGCTTAATAGTAGATAAAGCCGCATTACCATGTCATTTGGGATTGTATTTCACCCATGAGAAATCTAGGGGAATCAGCTACCTAATTTTCTTCCTATGATTACCTAGATTTTTGTAGTACAGTTTTTTGATTATGTATCACTATTAGAAAATTATTTTTAAACAAAGGATCCTCTATACATATGACTATTTATGAACCATATGCCATATAATTCTGTTAAGACACAGTGCTTTTAACACAGATGCCAAAATAGAAGTCTTAAGCTCACGAGATACACAGAAGTTCTAGAAATTTCTCCCTGAACCTCAGTGACTCCCCATGTGTATCTTCGGAGAACACTGGTCTGGGCCTCAGACCTTAGGAGAATGTCTTCCAAAACGGCAAACCGTGATGTTCAAGGGCTGCCATAAGAAATATCATAGACTTAAATGGCAGAAATATATTGTCTCACAGTCTGGAGGCTGGAAGTCCGAGATCAAGGCGTCGGCAGGGCTGGTTTCCCCTGAGGCCGTGAGGGAGAGTCTGCTCCGGGCCTGTCCCCTGGCTGCTGGGACTTGGGCTGTCTTCGGGGGTGCTTGGTCTGTAGCCACATCACCAGGGTCTCCTTCTGCATCTTCACATGGTGTCTCCCTGTGTCTTTCACCTGATCCTCCCTCAGTGCATCTGTGTCCTTGTCTGGATGTCCCCTTTTTATGAGGACACTGTCATACTGGATTGGGGCCCTTTCTATAATCTCACTTTAACTTGATGACTTCTGTAAAGATCCTATTTCCAAGTCAAGTCACATTCTGAAATTCTGGGAACTAGGATTCCCAAATATATGTTTTTTGTGGTGGGGGGTAAACACAATTCAGTATAACATCTGGTAAACCTGTACTTAGTTTTAAGCAGTTAAGATGTGCCTGAAAAAGTTGTATTCATAAAGGTGTTAGTAGGGGCATTATTTATAAACTGGTTTCTATGGAGCCCCTCCAATTTTTTCCAGTGAGAATTAATCAGTCCTTCCTCTATCCATCTATAGAAAGCTTCTTTAACCTTTCTTTAGCTCATATTTGTTCCATCATTTATGATGTTGCCATGGCAGGTTCTCACACACAACTGAAAGCTTTCAGGGAAGAAATATTTTCATTAACATCTTTGTCCATTTACTTTCATAACAGCTTCCTACCTTTCCACCTGCCAGTCCCAAATGTCATTTTCTACAGTCTTCTTATAAATGGTAGCTGATCAATAAATTCCTCTTGAATTAAATCAAGCTTTTTGTACAGTGTCAAATCCTTGCATGCAATTCCTGGTAACTTCCTGATCAATTATCTTTGTGCAAATCATTGAAATTCACTAGCTGCTTCGGGTCAACTAAGTTTTCAAGTACACAACGTCTCTCCCTTGTCTGTCATCATTTTCCCCACAGTTTTTAAAGGCAAACTGAAAACCCTTGCTAGTACGTGTTCAGGCTCACAGAACTTTACTTAATTAAGCAGAACTTGGCTAACATCTGGGGTGGAGACACGTTTTCCCCACAGAAAATCGCCTTGTTCACTCCGGATGAGTCATGTCCCTAAGTCTTGGCCCGGGAGTGGGTGTTCAAGGGAATTGTGTCCTGGCCTCCAACGACCATGAAATGCTCTTTCTGTAAGTGGCAGGATATTTTGGGTGATGGGAGATGCACCTGCACTTCTCTACCAGCTTTGGAGGAAGTTTTATTTTCCTGGTGTCACAGAGACTTTTAATTGAAACCTTTCGAGTTCCTGCTTATCAGCTCCCTTAGCTGCAAGACAGTGAGGGAATATATTGATTAGTACCTATGCCTTATTGTTGGTATTATTGTTTATTTTGGCTTTATTAAATAACTATCCTGCTTTAGAAGAGGCTATGATTTTCAGCTTAGTATTGATTTACCATTTTGCTTTACATCAGCATTCAATCAGCTCTAGCAGGTGTCTGTTGCTGTGTATATTACCAATTGTTAAACGAGAAAAGATCGGTTTCTCTAAATCTATTTTCCACTTTTATGTTACCCATCAGCTGGATTCATGGCATAATTTTATCATCCCAAAGTTTTATTGTTCCCTAGGAGAACAAGAACTAGTCAGACAGTGAGCCCTTCTCCGAAAAATACTGGGGCATGGTAATCACCTCCATCTTTTTGACTCTGAAATAATTTGTCCTAGGGAGTTTGCTAAAGGAAGTCACTCTCCATGTTGGCCAACCAAGCCCTTCTGTGGGCAGTGAACAACAGTGTGAAAAAGCCACTTCTTTTCCAGTAAAGTGGGCATGATTGGCCTTGTTCTCCTTACCAAAAATGGCTCATTGGTAACTGGCTGAAATAGTTCTTTTTTACCTACAAATAAACTTTGGGACAGCCAAATAAGGATGTAGCAAAGTGACTGACATACAGTGACGCACATTTATTACGGTGCTCTTTTGTGTCAGACATTTCAATGATCTCATTTAGAGCTTTTTTAAAAAAGAATTCATAAAGAAGGAAATTGAGGCACAGAGAGGTTAAGTGGCTTGACAAAGGTCACACAGCTGTGAGTGGCAGAGCCAGGACCAGATGCCAGGGATGACCACATGCAGAGCTCTGGCTCTTGGCTCTGTTCTAGTTGCCCACGGGCTTTCAGCATAGTTTGCTCTCCTCTGCCCATTTCAAGAGATTAGGGGTTTACCCACCGCATTGGACTTTCAAAATGGACTGTGGCTCATGTCAGTGAAGATTGCCAGCCTGCCTCATGGCACAATGCTCATCTCTGTAATGTTCTCTCCCATGTTGGAAGCGTTGCTGCACACGATGACATAATGGAAATATTCCACTTCCCTCCAACAAATGACCTTTCATTAGTTTGAGAGAGCAGCTTACATACCAGTGATTCAGTATCGAAAAGCAGAATTATTTATTTTTGAGAAAGCTCGCCACCCACCTGCATGTTCCCTTCCGCTAAATCCCCTCCCTCAGACTTCAAGGCAGGGAGTTGCCGGGTATAAAACATAAGGCCTTTGTTAATTGCGAACTAACAGTGCCAGGAATACACGCAGATGGCACCTGAAGTCAGTTGCTGATGGCATTATATTCCGGTTATGTTTTTCTTGCCTGCAGCACAGCTGAGCCCAAAGGAAAGGCAGAGCGTGGTCTTACATTCTCGTTTACTTCTGCAAGTCTGAAGGACGACATCCCTGTTCGTGGCTTACCACTGTTCTTATCTTACAGATTCAGTGGTCTTTGCTTTTCTTTTTCGCTGATGTTAGCCAGCTCCATGCTTCCGTGGCTCACGCACGAGTGTGGCTGTGTCCTTCACAGGACACGGTGTGACTCTGGGCGAGCTGTGGACCCTAGACTGCACTCTCTCAGCTGGTGAACACTTTGCTGCGTTGGTTTGCTCCCTCTTGAGCAGTCGCTGTGTACCTCCAGCGTTGTCCTTAGGGACATGTGTACTTTGCTCGGCACTTAGAGTACCATCATCAAACCATCTCTTTTCTCTTTCAAGGCCGACATTTCAGTAAATGTTTTAAAGGTTGCATGCCAACTGCCCAAGTCAATTAAGTAAAGGCAAAATCCAAAATTCGTAGGAGAGAATGATCATGGCATCAAACTGGGTGACGTGGGTGAAATGAAGCATTGCCCTGACATCCTAAACTCTGAAAGCTGACTTCCAGCTAACTATGTACAGGCACGCTTCCTTGTATTGTACTTGGCAGGTATTGTGTGTTTTATAAACTGAAGGTTTGTGGCAACCCTGCATGGAGGAGGTCCATGGGCACCGTTTTCCCAAGAGCATTTGCTCACTTTGTGTCTCTGTGTCACATTTTGGTAATTCTCACAATAGTTCAGGCTTTTTCACTATTGTTTTCTTTGTCATGGGGGTCTGTGATCAGGGAGCCTTCATATCACTGTTGTATTTGTTTTGGGGTGCCATGAACCATGTCCATGTAAGATGGCAAACCTGACCCATAAATGTTGGATGTGTTCTGACTGCTCTGCCGCCTGGCTGTTCCCACCTCCTCACCTTCTCTCTCTCTCCCCCTCCCTCTCCTCTGGCCTCCCTGATCCCTGAGACATAAGAGTATTGAAATTAGGCCAGTTAATAACCGGGCAATGGCCTCTGAATGTTTAAGTGAAAAGAAAGAGTCACATGTCTCTCACTTTAAATCAAAAGCTAGAAATGATTAGCTTAGTGAGGAAGTCGTGTGGAAAGTTGAGACAGGCCAAAACTTAGGCCTCTTGGCCCAAACAGCCACGTTGTGAATGCAAAGGAAAACTTCTTGAAGGAAATTAAAAGTGCTGCTCCAGTGAGCACATGAATGATAAGAAAGCGAAACAGCCTTCTTGTTGATATGGAGAAAGACTGAGTGGTCTGGATAGAAGATCAAACCAGCCTCAATGTTCCCATAAGCTGAAGCCTAATGCAGAGCAAGGCCCTGACTCTGTTGCAGTCTGTGAAGACTGGGAGAGCTGAGGAAGCTGCAGGGGAAAAGTTTGAAGCTAGCAGAGGCTGGTTCCTGAGGTTTAAGGAAAGAAGCGTCTCCATCACAGAAAAGTGCAAGGTGAATCCGCAAATGCTGGTGGAGAAGCTGCCCCAAGTTATGCAGAAGATCCAGCTGAGATAATTAGTGAAGCAAATAATGAGTTAAGTAAACAACAGATTTTCAATGTAGACAAAACAGCCTTATCCTGGAGGAAGATGCCATCTAGCACTTTTGTAGCTAGTCACAGAAGTCAATGTCTGGCTTCAAAGGACAGGCTGACTTTCTTAGGAGCTAATGCAGCTGGTGCCTTTAAGTAGAAATCAATGATCATGGACCATTCTGAAATCCGAGGACCCTTAAGAATTGTGCTAAATCTACTCTGCCTGTGTTCTATAAATGGAACAAGGCCTAGATGACAGCACATCTGTTTACAACATGCTTTATTGAATATTTTAAGCCCACTGTTGAGACCTACTGCAAAACAAATTCTTTTCAAAATACTACTGCTCACGAACAATGCACCTGATCACAAGACCTCTAAGGGAGATGCACAACAAGATGCACATTGTTTTCATGCCTACTAACCAACATCTGTTCTGCAACTCATTGATCAAGGAGTAATTTTGATTTCAACTTTTTTTATTTAAGAAATTTATCTCCTAAGGCTCTAGCTGCCATCGATAAGTGATTCCTCTGATGGATCTGGGCAAAGTAAATCGAAAACCTTCTGGGAAGGATTCACCATTCTAGATGTCATTAAGGGCATTTGTGATTCTTGAGACAAGGTTCAAGTACCCACATTGCCAGGAGTTTGGGAGAGGTTGATTCTAACCATCATGGATGAGTTTGATGGGTTCAGATGTGCAAAAAACAAGGGAACGAGACTTAGAAGTGGACCCCAAAGATGGGACGGAATTGCTGCGTCTTATGATAGAATGTTCACGGGTGAGGAGTCGCTTCTTATGGATGAACAAAGAAAGACTTCTTGAGATGGAATCTACTCCTGGTGAAGATGCCGTGAAACTTGTTAAAATGGCAACCGAGGATTTAGACCGTGTCATAAACCTAGTTGATCAGGCAAGCAGGGGGCGCATGGGCTGACTCCAGTTCTGAGAGAAGTTCTCCTGTGGGCAAAATGCTATCAAACTGCATCACATTCTACAGAGAAATTGTTCATGAAAGGAAGAATCGATTGATATGGCGAACCTCACTGTTGTCTTATTTTAAGAACTTGCCGCCGTCTCCCCATCTTGCAGCAACGGCCTCCCTGATCGGCCAGCAGCCGTCAGCACGGAGGCAGGACCCTCCCCCAGCGAAAAGATTATGACTTGCTGAGAGCTTGGATGCTATTTAGCATTTTTTAGCAGTAAAGTACTTTTTAACTGAGGAATACACATTTTTTATACATTATGCTATTTCACACTTAATAGACACAGAGTGGTGTAAACATAACTTTCCTATGACTGGGAAACCGAAGGAATTATTGATTTGCTTTATTTTAGTGGTTTGGACAGGAACCCACAGTTTCTCTGAGATGTGCCTGTTTTTAGACAATTACTTAGACTATCATGAATGATCCAGGATGTTGACAAAACTCTGGGCTTCGCATTGTAGGGCAAGTGGTAGCAGAACTTAGGATATTTGGTGAGGCAGCTGGACCTTAGTCCAGGCTGAGCTGCTGAAATATCTGTCTTCCCAACCTTTGTAACTAATCCTTCCAGAGAAGAAGAGCGGGGTCAGGCCCAGGCTATAAAAATCTCAGAGCAGGAAGAACAACTGAAATATCCCATTACAATAACCTCCTTCTCTATGGAAAAAATCCGTGCTCAGCAACCCCAATGCTTGTGTTCCACGAACATGTGCCGGCCGAGGAACAGGCGCATGTGCTGAGGGGTGGGGGAGCCGGATCCAGGCCAGCCTGGGGCCTTGGGGCCCGTAAGCCCGCTGGAGTCCTCGGTGAGGCTGGAAGTGAAGGCCTGGCCTGAGCGACTGGCAGCAGGCTGGAAATCTGAAGACGAGGGAAGCGTGGCTCCCGTGTGGTGGCGTGGCGTACACCAATTCAGGCCACCTCTCAGGGTGTTAAAACTGGAACCAGTAATGATCACCCATGGGCATTCGTTGCTCGCTGCACTCCTGTAATTAAAAGTGTTACCCAAACTCTGAATAGTAGCAGGGACACAAGTTTAAATTCTGGGCTTTCCTCCAGACGGGTGCTTCCCAGAATGCCCTTTCCATACGTCATCTCCAAGTCCCCCTTCCAATGTGTCTCTCACTTTGCTGAGTGGGTGTTTCCTACCCACCCCTCCATGCTCTGGAGAACGTGTCCTCCCACCTCCCCAAGAGCTGATTATAATGGTGGGAAGGCAGTCCGGGCTCAGGCCCATGGGAGGCGTTTAATGGGCAGAGAGCCCCTTGGCCCGCTTTGTCTCCTGCCATCCAGATAACTACCAGCCTGCCCCATGAACGGACACGGCACCCGCCTCTGCGAGCGGTGCTCGCCCAGAGAGATCCCTCCAGGAGGGGGAAGGTGGGCGTGGGGCGGAAGGGGTACGGCATGCTGCCCACACCTGGCCCAGCAGCCATGGGCTCTGCTTTCTGTTCAGAACGGTCAGGCAACTTCCTCTCGGTTTCTTGGTGTGTGTGTGCATGCGTGTGTGTGTGTGGGAGATGGCCATGGCGGTCAGGGAAGGGGTGTGTGAGGTGGCCATGGCGGTCAGGGAAGGGGTGTGGGAGGTGGCCATGGCGGTCAGGGAAGGGGTGTGGGAGGTGGCCATGGCGGTCAGGGACGGGGTGTGGGAGGTGGCCATGGCGGTCAGGGACGGGGTGTGGGAGGTGGCCATGGCGGTCAGGG
>JAQQAC010020896.1:5263284-5378187 GCA_029783875.1 Phataginus tricuspis | reverse complement strand
TGGGAGGTGGCCATGGCTGTCAGGGAAGGGGTGTGGGAGGTGGCCATGGCTGTCAGGGAAGGGGTGTGGGAGGTGGCCATGGCTGTCAGGGACGGGGTGTGGGAGGTGGCCATGGCGGTCAGGGACGGGGTGTGTGAGGTGGCCATGGCGGTCAGGGAAGGGGTGTGTGAGGTGGCCATGGCGGTCAGGGAAGGGGTGTGGGAGGTGGCCATGGCGGTCAGGGAAGGTGGAGGGACCTTTACACAGAGACAGAACTGAACACGAATGCCAAGAGGAGACACACATGGTCCTGTGGGGTTTTAATGAGGAAGGAAAGATCCCTGGAGCAGGCCGTACCAGACACTGGGCATGGGCTTGGCAGGGCGCGGGTGGCTGGGACGGGAGGGCAGGCGGCTCAGGGCCGTCCGAATGGGAGGAGGGGTGTCTGCGGTGGCGCATGTCTGAGGGAGCGTGTGGTGCACGTGTGCGCTGGGCTGAGGGGCGGCTGGTAGCCTAGTCTGCCCAATAATAGGGTCAGAAATCAGGGCAGAGGTAAGGGCAGTGCCTCTTTTTCCTCTCTGCACACAACATTCTCCCCACTGGCACCCAAATCTAAGTTGAAACGTACTCAAAGCCGTTTTATTGGTACTGCGCCGAGCGTAACAGGGGTGCTCAGTAACTCCTGGGGGTTTCACTTAATGGGTGGGCTCTTGATGTCTTCCTCTAAGTCACAGGAAAAGTAGATGGGACCTGAAATACCTGTTGTCTCACTTCGCCACTGCCCGTGGAGGCTGTTCCCAGTCCCACCTCCCTCCAGCGAGAGGACAAAGATTTTCTCAGCATCCTCTGCTGAACCCTGCAGCTATTTGTAAAAGGAATCAGAAGCGGTGGCTTCACACACACGTAAGAAGTAAACATGAGTTTACTTCTTAGCTTCTTGCAGGCTCTTCAAGAGAAGATTGCTGCAGAAGTCCGAGACCGGTGGCACCCAGCTGTACCATCGTGGACGGGTCCCCTGTCTTCTGAAGGCTGATTCCCTGGGCGTGACATCAAGCATAGTGATGCCTCCTGCAGGCCGCTGTTGTGCACGCTGACCGAGAAACTGTGGCCTCGAGTATCTATAAAGCACCGCAGAAATGCAAGTTTAGGTTTGGAACACAGATGCTGGTAATGAAGCTATCGCTTCCTGGATCGCGTCCTTTCAGAAGACAAGAAGCACGCCTGCGGGCCACCAAACAATAAGGTCAGCTAATGGTTGAATTCCATTAGTGCTGGGTGGATTACGTGACCACGCCTTGGTGGTTGTTGTGTGCCGGGTCTATCAGGACCAGGCAGGAGCTAATAAGCAGGTGGGGAGCAGCCACCAGCCCTGAAAGCTGTAGCTGGGGAGGTCCGGGCCCTGAGAAGGGAACTCTTGAAAGTCCCTACTGAGAGGTCTGCCCCTGGGGCAATGCTGGGCTGCTACTCCACTTCTGCCACCCCAGCTTGGGTTTTTAGAGAAAGGGAGTGCTATTATTCAGGAGTAGAAAACCAGAAACTCTTTAGGAAGGATGTACTTTAGGGGGTCCCTGTGTGCTCCTCCCATCACCGAGCCTGGAAAACAGAGGACTTCAATAAAGATGAAGCCATTGAATGAGTGAGTCCAGAACTGGGGAGTGGAGTTTGGGCAGGAATGACCAGGGAGGGCTTTGTGGAGGAGAGGGGGACAGCAGAGGTGTGAGGGCTGCAGGGGACTGTGGGGAGGGAGGGCACGGGCCCAGCATTGCAGAACTGGCACCGTGGAGTGAGGGCTCCCGCGGGAGATGGGGGAATGGGGGCATCTTACATTCAGCTCAGTCATTTGGGGGCTTCCCAGGCAGCAGGGGCTGGGCCGGACTCTGTGAAGGGAGAAGGAAGTCCTGCTTACAGAAGGCTGCCCAGTTAGTGGTGCCCTTAATGCACTGGAGTCCGGAGAGGCCAGAGGAATCCCACGTAGAGGCCTCAATTAAGGCATTTCCTGCCTTATGTGGGGCACCCGGAATGTGGAGCTGGAAGACTGTCCAGAGCTGCGCAGGTGTTCGTATTGGTTTCCTCTTGTGGACTTTGAACCGCTGGCCCAGGAGCACCCGGAGCTGCACCTTTGTGCTGTAGTTCTTTGAACAGACTTGACTTGGTAAGTTCACTGCTGGGGAAAGAACAGCCGACACCGGGACCGCTCTCCCCTTATCTGAAGGGCTTTGTTTGCGCCAGGATGACTTTTCCTGATTAGCTGGTGTCCAGTTCACAAAGGCCTTCATGGGGGCTGGCAGGTCATTCAACCCCTTGTCCTCAATGTCACCATCAAGAAACCATGCTGATCATACCTGCCTCCTGGGATGGGTGCCCACTGCCCGATGCCAGCGCTGGGGTGAAAGTGCTCCTCAGGAGGAACAGCGTGGCAGGCAGCCAAGTGGTCTGTCCTCCAGAGACGCTCCCTGCTGGATTGTTTCGCATGCTCTTTGCGATGCCTGGGGGGGTGGCCTTTCGGAGGGAACTCAGTGTGGCCTGGGTGAGCCTTTGACAATGGCATTCCTTCCGGTGCCTGTGTGCAGCTGGAGGTTTGAAGGTAGTCAAGGCAGGAGGGGACTTTGTGAGAAGCTTAAGCTGCAGAGATGAGCTGAGAGCAGAGGGAGATGGATGTGGCTTTGTTGAGTCTTTTTCTCTCGGCAACTGGGATTCCAGTGAGGGCATTTGATTTCAAAGTAACTTTCTCACCGATCCAGAGCTGTAGAGCCAGTATCATGAATTCAAAAATGAAATATGTTTGCACGTCCAATATAGAAAAAGACATTTGACAAGTGTTTTCAAATGTATGAAATTATTTTTATTGTTATCACAGTTTTAGCTTTTCAGCTGCCCTTTGCAGCTGGTACGATTGGAATCCTTTGATATCCTTTTTTAAAAACCTTGAGGTCCATAAAGAATACATAATTTGCTCCAGAGGGGGAACCTGTCCACCCTGTTTCTTAATCTTCATTCACTGTCACCGACCCTGCAGTCCAGGTCCACCAAGAGCTTACAGTCCAGTAAGGGCAGGGCGGAGGGGGTGACCCGTACAGGTGAAAATGTAGCCAGTGGGCCACAGTTGTCTGTGAGGTTGACATGGGGGACCAAGTCACATGTGTCATCAATAGCGGTGCCAGTCTGCCAGCCCAAGGGGCCTTTACACAGATTAGCCATGTACACCTCAAAACAGTCCTGTTCAGCACACACTGTAACTACCCCTATTTTCAGATTTGGAAATGGAAGATTAAGAAACGAAAGCCTCTAAGGTCACACGATTAGCAAGTGGCAGCCAGACTGGATCTGTTTCGTAGGCATGGGCAGGCCGAGTGCATGCACTGGCCGCTGTTTCAAACCTTCTGGTGTCTGGTGTCCTAGGTCAGGGGGCTGGAGAGCATGTCCTGTGCCCTGTGGTTAAAGGAGCCACAGGAAAGGGAGCTTGGCTTCTGGCCTAGTCCTCAGTGTTGCTGGTGCACAATCAGGTTCTGCAGGAAGACCCGTGTGTCCAGGCTTGGAAAACCAGAGACTCTGTCTCCCGGGTAGTGTCTCCCTGGCAGCCTGCAAGCAGCTGGCTCTGCCCTCCTTGCCTGGCGGCTTTTCTCAGCCCAGGGGCAGGCATGGGGACCAGACCTGGGAAAGCAACTGTACCCTGGAGGCAGCCAGCAGAGTGGGCTGCCCAGAGCCGTCAGCACAGACAATGCCCAACCTTCAGACACCCCTTGAATGGCATTCCTCTGCCCCGAGGGCCCCAAAGTCCCTTCAGAGAAGAGAGTCCTGAACCTAGTGCGCTGCACTCCAGAATGTCCTGGAATCTCCCCTGACCCCATAGAGAGCAGCTGTATTGCTGCAGCCGCCGTCCCGCTGCCGGGAAGGCTATCCCCTGTGTGCATCAGGTAGCCTGTGCTCCCAGCAGTCACATAAAATTCAGACGACCCTGAGAGGGCTGCCTCCGTGCACTCCTTCCCGCCTGGCAAGCGGGCTGACGCGTCCTCAGAACGCATCAAGTTCAACGGCATCCTTTGGTGCCTTTCAACAGTCAAATCAAACTTCAAAGGGGTTTTCCTCACGGTGGGGAGGAAAAGGTGTCATTGGGAAAAACAAAATCATCATCTCACTGGCCAATTAAGAGATAAGGGTCTACCCTGATGTCACAATGCCAAGCAGAGATACAGATTCAACCTGTTTATCCCAGCAACATCATTCTTCCCAAACTGGGAAATAAATGTCAGTTGGAATATAGGAGCACCTTCTCCCTTTCAATGTTCTTTTTGAGCTTGCTGTCTAAAACTAAAATCAAAACCAGCACGTCTCTGTCAATGACAACCCTGCTCTCCTTTAGATCACACCACATTTATGACATTTTTATGACAGTTTATAAAGTTGCCCAAGGAATAGAAGTTATGCTCCTTTTAGCAGAGCAGAACTATGGGGCTATTTCTAAATAGCATGTTCAGCAAATTAATTGTTGCTCAGATAACAGCCCTGTCTCTTCAGGGCCTCTGTTTGGGCTTATCACCAAAGCTGGCAAGTTAATACAGACATCATACAGCCAAAAGCTGTATCCTTTACCAGTTCATTATTGTTCACATCAAGATTCATACTTTTCCAGATCTCCCCTGGGTAATGAACTAGATAGGGAACTTATCATTATGAAAATAATCTTTCCTGGTTCTAGCTCCAGTGTGTTTACGGAAATAGCCAAGCACATTACGCTCATCTTCATATTAACAGGTCCTGTGCGCAAGAGCTAGCAGACGCACCTTCTTTCTGGCTCCACACCTCCCTCTTCCCCAGCTGAGCCCCTGCTCGGAGGTAAAGGAGAGCCCTGAGTTCTCCCCCAACCCCAAATCTTAGGTCAGGCTTAATGTAAAAATGACAGCTTTAATGCTGAGACTCCATTTTAGTCTAAACACCAAGCTATCTACTAATAGTGAGACTTGGGCTGTGCTAAACTAGATGCCATCTTGCAAACTTGGCCTTGCTGACAGAATGGCTCTGCGGGGCAGGCCCAGGCCTGAGCAGTGCTGGCTGGGCACGGACAGCGTATGCTCTGGGTGATGTGTAGAGGGAGGGAGATCAGAATCTATAAGAGGCACTAAATCCCAGTTTCTTACATATTAGGGTATTTTCAGTCAAATACAGCTTCCCACATCATGTAACCAATTTTACTCTTAGTCTACTATTTTTAGCTTTTAATGATTTCAATTAACCAACATTTTATCTGAATGAATAACGTTCCACACTTAAGGTCGAAGTCTGAAATCTTTTTTCCCTAGAATCATACACAGGGTCAGGAGAGGGGCTTCCTGATCTCCAAGTGGATTATATTTTGTCTGAATCGCTAGGCACATCTCCTTCATTTTTTTCTCCTTGCTAGCATTTGCTGTCTCCATTTATATATGATGCCCATGGGAATTTTAGAGAAATGAATGTGGAAGGACACAGAGTCGAATCAAACAAACACATGCTTCAGATGGAGTATTTCTCCCTAGAATTTTTCAGCAGCCAGAGAAACCCTCTGATCACTTCACTCCTACCACCCAGTCAGAGTCGGCCCTGGAAGGTTCCAGGTTCTCAATATGTAGAAGCCGGAGCTGGTTTTTGTTTTGGGGACAGAATCTTAGCACCTTTCTGAAGCTGGCATGTGGTTTTCTTAGCTGTGAATACATAATGCTCAGATGCTTCATTTAATCAGGACTCCACGTTCTAGGACACCACCTACATTCCAGAACACAACTTTATGCATGCTTTATTTCCTTCTGATGGAACTGAATCGTCAGTGTGCTCCCGGACTGGGCCTCTCAGCATTGCCTTGGTTTCTGAAGCCATGCAAAGAGCCCTTTGTTTCTTATTTAGACAACCCATGATTTCCTCTATTGCTTTTATAGAAAAGCTTTTGATAGCAAACACTGTGCATTATACGAGTTCTTTTTCCAGAAAGACAATGACATGAAGACCCTTTCCATAAAAGCTGATTCTAGGGCAAGATATAATGTCACGGAGCATGAGAGTGGCCTACGGGGACCAGTTATAAAGACTCACAGCAGTCTACTTTGAATCAGTTTTAGATTTATCCAAATGGCAAAAAATTCTTAAGAGGCAACAAGATTCAACTCAGCGACCCAACTTGGTGCCCATGTGCTGAGACTCCATTTGGTAGTTCTCTGCAAATGAAAGTATTTATAGCTTAATGTACTGCCCCAGGTTTTAAGTAATGAAATCCTACTTGGGTTTCTCAATGCTGTGGTCTCATTTTCCATCGAGAATGGCTGTTGGGCTGCGTGAGGAGGATAGCTCGCTGCAGAGTTTACACAGAGGCATGCTTCTAGTTCCCACATCAGCTCCAGGGCGTTGGAGCAAAGCCAAACACATTTTTCTGCTATGTGTTTTGTTACAAAGAGGTCTCCTTTCTCAGAGATCTGTTCTGATGGATGCTATTGTTTTTATTTATATGTGGAACAAGAACCTACTAGAGCAAAGGTCCAGCAAGATGCACACGGCGTTGGTAAAAACGTAGATCTGGGCTAAATTCATTTCAAAATTGAACTGGATGTTTTCTTTATGGACTGGCCTGGAATGGGCCTTATTGAATCACTCAGTTTATGAAAGTGTTTGTTCTTATTTTAGTGGTCATGGCAGCGGGGCACCATGCTGGGTCAGAGAGGAGAGTGCCTTCTGTGGCATTCCATGCACCTGGAAGCTGCAAACGGGAACTGGAAGGATGGATGCAGGCCTTGCTTCTCGGGGGCTTCCACTGTCCCAGAATCAAGTCAGGCACACTGGTGTCATCCTAATTTTCCCTCTCTCATGGGCAGAAGGGAAGTGGGGCACAGTAGATTGTTTAATGCCAACGGATCCACTAAATAAACCCCTAACTAGCCACATTAGCCTGGGACTGTTTCCTCAGCCATTAAACAGGGTGCCACAGAAATCAGGCCTCATAGGGTTGGCACGAGTCTAGCTGGTCAAGAGCGTAGGACAGTGCCTGGTATATAAGTCAGCATCCAGTGCCTGCTAACTGCCCTGCTGTGGCCCCTCAGCCCCACCAGCCTCACGAATCCCACCTACACTATCTTCTGGAGGCTGTTGGGATTTCCGACAGGAGCTGCCACAGCCTGTGGCTCCAGGTGCCCCTTGATCAAGATGTAGCCACACCTTGCTGGCTGGCTCTGTGGTTGGGGGCCGTTCACCCTGTAAACCTCAGCTCTCTTCCCATACATGGAGATTTTAATAGTTTCCACCTCCTACGGTCTCTGCGCATTCGATGATGGTGTGCACCATGCACTGTGTCAGAGTGCGAGCCGCGGGGGACTGGTGGTATTTCACCCACCCTGGAGGCACTCATTGCCTCTCACTCCGTTGCCCCTACTGCAATTCGCCCCGGAGATAATGGAGAGTCGTCTTTGAGGCAAGCATGTTGCCTCACCCACTGTTCGCCAGTTTCTGACCTAGACCTACAGCTTCGCATTTACCTGAGTTTATAAATTGGAGTGAAGCTAACTAGAGGCTGAAGGCTTTTCCATTTCTGTTAGACATTAGTAAACCATATGGATGATTGATTTTCCTGTAATGGCCACACTTATCCTTCTGAATTCAAGAGTGACAAGTGGCTTCTTTTGGTTTATCACCACAACTAACTCTCCCCCTTAAATTTAACATCATGATATGCTTCTTTCTGAAAAGATGCCTAGGAGTTAAGGGCTGGGACCCAAGTACTCAAGGGAAGCCGTGGGTGAAACTGGTCCATATTGGCCATCTAGTCAACGGCGTGACTGTGAAAAATGATCCTTGGTGTCTTCAAATGCCCTGATTGGAGAGACGGAACATTAGTATTCTTGGAGCCATTCATATGCCTTCTTCTAACCTCTCTCAAAAGGCAAGAGACATAGTGGAGACAGCGTGGGGCACAAAAGAGGTGCTCATTCTTATCTGTTGAACAAGCATCTTAAAATCGAATCTGAATTTTGTGTCTAGGGCATCATTTCAGAAAGCAGCATGATTTTCAGGATGTATCCAAATCCCTGTTCTAAAAAGCATGGTGCCTCTCCCTTCTCTCTCCCCATTTCCTTTATTTAAAAATAGGTGCATTGAAGCTTTGAAATCTCTGACCAAGGAGGCGAACGGACTGTTTCTATTCCTGGCTCTGCCGTCCTTGTCTGGCAGCCTGGCAGTAAACTTGACCTTTCTTCCCTTGCCTTCTCCTAAGGAAGATGCGTGCTGTGTGCAGACCCCACGGGGGTGTTGGGAGGGCTTCAGGAGTGAATACAGCCATGTCGGGTCATAATAAGATGCTGCCGACCACTTTGAGGCCCTGGGATGAAAGATGCATTGTTAGTACATTTTGTTAAAAATATGGATCAAAGGCTGGCTATACAGTAAGTGCTAAATGTTAATTATTGTTATAATATCATAATAAAGCAGATGCCAGAGTGCTAGGTCCCACGAGAAAACCTATTATAATAAGCCAGTGTGAAATGTACATATTACAAAGATATTTGGCAAGGAGGCAGATTTGGTTTTGAAATCTCAATGAACAATTAAGCAGAATAAAAAAATATCTTTTAAAGCTATGAAAAATATAAGTGTCTTGACAAGCCTTTAACGTAAAAATAAGACGCTGCCTCTTCCTCATAGAAAAGAGGCAGCATTATTGTTTCTTTTTCCCCTGAGCAGACAATTTATTTGTGGCATCCTTGGATGTAGGAAAAAAAAAAGCAATGTTCTTCCTTACAATGACCCCTAAAATAACTCTCTTTATGACAGAGATGAATTTGGGGAAAATTCTCTATTAAGTTTATAATAGAGTGAATCTAAATTTTTTTTAACTTCAAATGAGTTTGTGTTTTATTGCCTGTTTCCTCCTTCTCTTCCAAATGCATTTTCTATTTGATGACACTAGAGAATGGACTTCTGCAAGCATTCATAAATGCCACCAGCTTCTCTCAGCTCAATCTTTTCACATATTTCCAGAACTGGGAAGCAGAGCACGTCATGTAATATCATCTGGGAAGTGGGGGAGGGAGGGGAAGAGAAGGCACTGAAAGATGGATTTAGAAAGGGAGCCCTGTCTTAAAAAATCCAAGGTCAAGAGAAAATAATTTCTATCTCCTTGTGCTTTTTAAGAATGGAGTATGTATGAACTCACCTAGCATACTCAATCTTTTTCTTCAGAACATTGTGAGAAATGATTAACCAACTCCCTGGGGAAAGCAAAAGCATATATTTGCACTGGGATATGTTTTACCTTTGGGGAAGAAAGAGAGACAGGAGGAGGACTGCACATCTCAGAGCAAATTTACAATAGATTATGCACCCCCGGTTTACTATGGCCAGATTGTAATCATAATCAGCTTGGTTCCATCTTTATGCTTAGCTGCCTGACATGCACCCAGCCCCGACCTGCCAGGAATTCACTTAACACTAATTTCAGTTTTTCCTTTTACTCTTCTAAAAGTGCATGTGTTGTTAGAAATAAATGAGCACCATATTTGATGGTCAACTGTGTCCTGTGTTCTTCTGTGTGGAGGGAAGAAGGTGGGAAGTCAAATGTAGTAAAAAGAATTTATTTGGGATTTGAGTTGAAATGTGAAATGGTCTAGACTTTGTTATTTAAAAAAAATCAGGGTGACTTGCAACAGAGCCCAAGGAAAACCACTGTCCTTGTGCCGATAAGCTTCAAAGGGAACAGACCTTTAAACCATGCCTGTCTTCGGAAGGAGGTGGCCACGGCCAGGGAAATGTGTGCTCCACCTGGGGCTGCATGGGGCTTGGGAAGCATGGACATCTTGTCTTTCTCAGGACAGTTGTTTTCCCATCCCTGTGATATCAAGATTCCATGAGCATGCTTTGGCAGCCATCTGTTAAAAATTAGCTGAGACTGGAAGAGCAACTCCAGGGCTGTCCTCAGGGTCTTAGGAAGTGAAGCTGGCATGTGAGCAAATGAGAAGCTGGAAGTGGGGCTAGAAGGGGTTTCCTCCTCTAAGCTGGCATTTCCTTCTCAGCCCCACTGGACCTCAGCCTCTCCTCTGCTGAGATTCACCAGGTGATTCCAAAGAAAGTGGCCCAGAGTTGCTGGATAACAGAGAGTGAAAGCCATTGAATTATCTTTTTGCTCCATTCTTAGCTCTCGCTTAGCCTGCTCATCAGCAGTTGGTTTGAATGAGGATTTGGGGTTTTGTTGCTGAAGGTTTTTCTTTCATTTTACAACCAGTATGGTCTGTGAAAGAGCATGTACACGTGCCGGGCAGAAAGGAGACAGGTAAGACCCAGGCCTGTCCCTGACCTGCTGAAGGCTTGGTGGGAGAGCCATGGGAAATCAGAAAGGGCAGGATTGCAGGACCCATGAGACCAGACAGAATCAGATGGGTTCATTCCAGGTGGAAGGCTGGAAGCCAGGAAAGCTGTCAAGAGAGATGGCCTGCGATCTGAATCTCACACGGTGAGCAGCTGAGTTCATCAGGTGGGGACGAGCCCCTGGGGGAAGAAACCACATGAGCAAAGAGGCAGCGATCAGGAGCCGTGAGGGCCTGGGGGGAGGGCGGGAGCCGAAAGAGGTGGGCAGGACAGGGTCGCCCCCAGACTGTCCTTATGGACGTCACGGGCAGAACGGCATTCCCCCCAAATTCATACATTGAAGTCCTAACCCCAGTACCTTAAAATGTGCTTGTATTTGAAAATGCAGTCTTTACGGAGGCAATCAAGTCGAGTTCATTAGGGTAGGCCCTGATCCAATGATGTGTCCTTAAGAAAAGGGGACATTTGGACACAGAGACACACAGAGGGGGGATGATGCGAAGAGACACAGGAGAAGACAGTCAATCACAAGCCAAGGAAGGGCCCAGAGTTCCTCATCAGGAACCAATTTGCCGACATCCCAGTATCAGGTTTCGGGCCTTCAGACCGAGACGACGCAGCTCTGTGACAGCCATCCGGCTGTGGTCCCTCGTGGGGCAGCCCCGGGAAGCTAACAGGATGGGGCTGAGCAGGTTGTGCTTCACACACGTTAATGTGGGTCGACACCACCTGGCCTCTGATGAACACGTGGGTCTGATTCAGTAAGGCTGGGGGCGCTGAGACTATTACTGACAAGGCCCCAGCTGATGCCTGGGCTGCTGGTCTGGGAACTGCACTTTGAGGAGCAAGACTACAGCTGGTGGTTCTAAGACCGAGCTTCATGTTCCCCTCGACCCGAGAGCTTTTAAAAAGCCTTGATGCAGGACTCTTCTGAAGACCAGGAAGATGCAGGAGTCGTCCTCCAAGACCACAGAGATGTAGGCGTCCTTAAAGACCAAAGAGACTCAGGCCTCCACCCAGTGCCATTAAAAAAAGCTGTGGACTGGGGCTGTCTCCTTTTAAGCCCTCCAGTAGGGTTTCCTGCACAGTCAGGGCTGAGAAGTGCGTGACTTGGGGGATCCCGGAGCGACTCTGTTTAGCTGGAGATGGGGCAGAGCTGTGCTCTAGATGTGTCACCAGGTCCAGGCTGTGGGTGCCTGGCAGCCGACTGAGCCTATCCCAGCTTGTGGTTTTTCTCTGCAGAAACAACTAATTAACATTGTAAATGAGGACGCAGCGTTAAGGAAATTGACTGGGACCACTACAACCAGGGAAGAGAGGAGGGGACAGGAGGGCGGAAACAGCTATGCCCCGGGGGACGTGCAGAAACACAGCCCCGAGGCCAGGGCGCTGAGCGGCTGTCCCCTGGGGAGACGACAGCAAAGGGTCCCAATGCCCACGGTCGGCGGGAGGGTATCGTGGTGCCTCCACCTTGGAAGTTTGTCTAAAAGTAAAACTGGAACTACCATATGATCCAGCATGTCCACTTCTGAGCAACTTGCAAAGGCAATGAACACGGGATCTTGGAGTGCACCTGCACTCGGTGGCCATTGCAGCGCTACTCAGTGTCTGAGACGTGGAAGCCGCCGGAGCGTCCAGCTGCCGAGGGGTGCGGGAGAAGCGGCCCCTCCACAGGACGGGGTATCATTCGGCCTCGAGCAGGCAGGAGAGCCAGCCTTTCGGGACACCGTGGATGAGCCTGAAGGGCGTTACACTGAGTGAGGTAAGTCAGGGGTGGTGTGGGGTGTCACATGTGGAATCTAAAAAAGAAAGTCAAACTCACAGAAGCAGAAAGTAGAAAAGTGGTTGGTGGGCCGAGATACAGGGAGAGGTACAGAATTCCAGCTACGGGGTGAATAAGGTCTGAGGACCTGATGTAAGACGCGGCGACTCTAGTGGCCAGCACTGCTACATATGGGAAATTCGCTGAGAACTTGAGTGTTCTCACAAATAGCTAAATACGTGAGGTGGTGGGTGTGTTAACTAGACTGGGGATCCTCTCACAATGTATAGGTATATCAAATCACAATGCGCACTTTAAATATCTCACAATTTTATTTATCAGTTATCCCTCAGTAAAGCTGGAGGAGAAAAAGATCCCCTACTTCCTAGCCCCACACCTGTAACCTCCACCAGGATCATAGTGGGTGAAGTTGAAAGATGTGTAAGACACACACTCCGTCCCAGGGCAGTACAGAGGGGAGGCCCAGGCCCAGGACACTAGAGGAATGTGAAGCCGCTGGCACCTGCACCTGCACCTGCACCTGCACCTGCACCACTTGGCCAGATTAACAGGAAGCTGAGGTGGTTCTGTTCGAGGCCAAAAGCCCAGGTTCTTCCCAGGACAAAATTGCTCCTGTACCAAATTATTCTGATGATTAAGTTTTTTAAAATGATCAAAACAAAGATAAAAGTGAGGCTGGTTAGGTCTAGGATTTCATTGCCCATGACAGGTCTGCTGGGTGGTGAGTGCCAGCCGCCTGGCATCCCGCGTGATCCTCTTTGGCTGTAATCACCTTCTGTTCGCTGGTAAGGTTTGGAGACGCCAAGGCAGTGATTGTCGGGGCTGAACTGGAAACCAGACTTACTGTGTCTAAAGCTCATGCTTTATTACCATATTTGCTGCTTTGGGGAGGAGCTTCAGCTGCAAGAGGCGGGCAGTCCTCTTATTTGGGAAAGAGCCTGGAATCCCAGTCATGAGCTGTGTGTCCTCTCCAGCTCTGACGCTTAGGCAGAGGCACCCCATGCCTCAGTGGCGGGCGAGGGGCTGGCATATGCAGGCGCGCTGCAGGGACCCTCACCGAGGGAAGCGGGCTTGGCCTCCCAGCAGGTGTTGGCGCTGAGGCAGGAGTGGGGAACCTTGTCTTCAGGGGGTAGGCAAGGCTGTCCAGCAATGGCTGCACAAAGACATTTTGTGCCCTTCATGAAGAAGAATCAGGGGCTTGGGACTCCCAGAGGAGGACTCTGTTGGTGTTGTCAGCCCTGTTGTTAGGGTTGTTCTGGGTGGTTGTCCCACGACTACGGGCATAAGCTGGCCCCTGGGGCTTTCATGGGCTGGTAGGATCTCCGTGACAAATGCTGTCCATGAGAGCAGCCTTTCTGGAGCACCGTAACCACGCGTCCTCCGGAGTGTGGACAACAAGGGGCCTTCGTGCCTGTCTTTTGAGGACAGGGTGATGAGGATTTGGGCTTAAGGGCTAGTTTCTTCAGGGAAGAGCCCAGAATGGCCTTGAAAGAATCTGGTGACAATGGCTTTGACATTTATATTGCATGTATAAAAGCAGCTAAATGTTTACATTTATTTATTTGTTTGTGTTGCTGGTTCATCTCTCTGTCTTCCCCGCCGGATGCCTGCTTCCTGAGGTGGGGGTGATCAGTAGGCTGCTGGCCTTTGGGGGCAGTAGCTGAGTTGCAGGCAGGAGGGCCAGAGGGCCAGGGACGAAGCTCACGGAGGCTCACGGGATTCTGAGTATATTTCCTTGGTTCTGTGCGTGTTAGGCGCATGGCTGCTCTGGGCATCACAAGTCATCTCAGGTACGGGTGCAGAATTTCACCTTAGCCTGAATTTATCTTTGCATGGCGGGTCTGCTATTTCAGAAGCCAAGGAAACTCAGTTGCAGAACTTACTTCAGTGAAAACAAGGAGTAATAATTCTCTTCACAATTCCAATATGTAGAAATCTGTCATAGGGAAGTTTCCGGGGTATTTGTTTACAAAATAAAACTATTTATGAAATAACCATTTCCTGTGGCCCTAACAAATTCACAGTGGGTAAAGGCGGGGACCAGTGTTAGGGTAGATTCCATCATGTTTATTCTTTATATTTGAACACCAGTTAGTGGGTAAGACCTGTATGTCTCTGGTAAAACCCAGGGAAGTGCTTCCTGAAGGCTGCGAGTCCTGCAGAGGACCCAGCGCTGGGGCTTAGCGGGGAGGCTGCTCTCCCATTCTGGAGAGGTCACTTCAGTCAGAAGGCACCTCCTGACAGGAACATTTGACATCACCTCTCAGCCTGGCTCGGCTGGCGCCCAGCACTAATTCTGGCCAGAAGGCCTGATGGCTACAGCGACGTGTTCCCCAGCACATTGCCCTCCACCTCTGGTGGGGCAGCGCTGCCCGCCCCGGATGACACAGCCCTCAGGAGGCCAGGGCCTGGACCCACGAGGGCAGTGCGTCACCAAGTAGGCCCAGATTCTATACTCGAGGGCACACTAATTAGGAAAGTTAGATTCTATTTGATTAATGGCACTTGGCAACATTCCACTCCAAACTCTGGTGCCCTACCAGGACCTGGCAGGCAAGCGTGATTCCAGAATCGCTCTTTCCCTCAAAGCCATGCAAGAAAAGCTGGTGGGGAGCCTGTGGGCTCTCAGAGGCTCAGTGATGGCTTCAAAGAAGGAAAAAGTTCAGCTTCTCATTTCTAAAACAGATATGTTGTTGACTGACCAGTCTCTTTTGCTTAAAGAAAATGTCATTGATAAATCCTGAAGCTAAATGTAGAAACTCTAAAAGTAATGACTGGATCAGATCTGTTTTTACAGCTAGAGAAAATGTGCTGGAAAATTCCTAGTAACTGAAACTAACTTTTGTGAAGCCAGGAACTTCCAAACTAAACATATCTACTAATCCAGTCCTGTTGAGTAATTCTCCATGCGCTGATTTAAGCGTAAGTGTTCAATAACATCTAGTGTTTGCCATGCAGATAAGCGAGGCCTTTTATGGGTGGCAATGAAATGAAGTTTATCTGAGAATCAGGTATTAGCCGCATGGAAGACTTTTTCTTTGGCAGTCCTAGGAGAGCTTCGGTATCCCAGTAGACGCTGAATAAATAGTGGGGTGCAGGGATGAAGGACAGCCTCTGTTTCCATGCACACATTCTATGCTGGAAATGTAGGTGGGATTCAAAAGTAAAATATGTGTTTTTTACTTTTTATGTAATACAATATATATTACAAAATATGCATTTATTCTCTGTGCTGTGTTCTGTGGAGGAAAAAATGATGGGCAGGATGCTGGAGGGTGGTGAAAGGTCTCTCGTTGCTGGCCAAGTGTGGACAGAGGGGGAGCACGTGTGTGCAGGCAGTATTTGCAGGGTGGGTTGTGGGGGGTGAGCACCCAGCTTGCCCGTGGGGCCAGGGTGCGGCTGGAGGGCAGGGGGCTCGAGTGCAGGAAAGACCTGGGGCCGCCATCTTGCAGAAGCCCCTTAGTTTCCTCGGGGCACTTCATGGTGGATGGCTCGGCCTGATGCAGGTGGTCACCACCTGTCCTTGCTAATAAAACGCCCTAGTGCCTCTGGCCAGCTGACCCCTGCCCGGCTCGCCTGGCCTGACAGGGGATGGAGCTGGCCCCCCCTCCCCACTGTGCTGCTGCTGCATCCGCAGGTTCTTGGCAGATCCCAGGAGCCCCTGCCACCCTGGCCCGTATGCATGGCTGACCACTGCCCATCTCGGTCTTGATTCTCACTCCAGACTGGCTGCAGCGAGGGTGGGTGACATCCGGAATGTGGAGCTGGCCGGTGAGAAAAGGCTCCAGCCAGCGGTGGGCTCCTCGTCCCTCTGTCCTGGTGCTCTGCAGGCCGAGTGCCCTCTGGTAGATCTGGGGTCAGAGGAGCACGAGACCCGCATCCCATCTTCAGTCTCGCCATTTGCTTTTGACTCTTTCCTGTTCGCTCTTCTAGTCAGGACGAGGCAGGATGCAGGGACCACCCCCAGTCACCGGCTTACCTGACTTCCAAGAATTTTCGAGTTTGCATTAGGGCAGGCCAGGAGTCTGACGGGCTCAGGACGGCAGGCGAGGCCTCATTTGGACCCCTGGGCACCTCAGAGGTTAAGGGAGAGGACAGACCTGCGTCCAGGTAGCAGCAGACTGTGTTTGGAAGTCTGGTCCGTAATGAGGCCGTCCTGGACAAACTTAGGTATCTGGTGTTGGTCCACATGGGATCAGAGAGCCTGGGAGGTTCAGGCGCTAGAATGGGTGGTCTGCGGTAATGCCTAAGGCAGGGTGGGAAGGGAGAGGACGGGTAATACTTGAGTCAGGCGACGTGCTATATATGGTGCTCTTGTGGCCTGCTGTGTAGACAGCCTGGCCCCACTTCAAGGACCGGCGTCAGGAGAACATTCTGTTGTGTCTGCGTGCGTAGCCCCTTGCCGACTCCGGCTGGCTGATGCTGTCCTGGCTGAGATGGTCCTGCCCTTCCCCCAGGGTACACCTCACCCATCCTGAGTGTGAATGTTTGCAAGGAACCCCACTTGTTATTCCAGCTACTGTGTTTACACCCACCCGTAAAGCTACACATGGAAATGACAAACTTACCATTTTTGAAAATTTGGCCCTTAAAGGGCATTACCAAGAACATTGTGCCATTCACACAGATTGTTTGTAAAACACTTGAAAAGATCCAAATTCTGCTGAATTTGGGGGCTAAGCAGATTGAAAATGGTGCTTTGTATTCCAGGATCTCCACGCCATTTAGGGGAATGCCCTGTACCATGCCAGGAGGTAAGGTGACCCTAGCCGCATCCTGCCGGTGTGTCCACACATCCCTGGACCACGGAAGGCCGCTGCACAGACACCTCCTGGGGAGACCAGAGAGGCTGGGCCTGTGGGAAGCAGAGGTGGGTCCCCGTCCCAGGAGTGGCGCTCACGGCTCGGCCTCATCATCTTCACGCACGTCTCACTCCGCACAGGACGAGAGCCAAGCTCCGTTCCGTTCTGCCACCGCTGCTGAGATCCCCGGGCCCTAACCGCAGCCGGGCCTCCTGGGTCGCCTCCAGAACTGTGGCCTGTCTGTGTCCTCGTGAAGTAGGACAGCCGAACCCCTGCCCCCCGGGCCTCATCCCTGTGACTGCCCCCGGCCCTGAGCTGGCCGGTCAGGGTCTCCTGGGAACGGCAGCTGCTGGCGGTGCAGAGCTGCCCTGTGGACAGCTGCCATGGCGGCCGCCCTTCTGCAGGCCAATTCCCGAATTCCTTTTGCTGCGAAACCTCTCTTTGTAAAGTGCCCCCTTTTTCTTAATAATTATGTGCAGTTATAAAGAGCATGTTACGTACTTTGCTAAGAAATTCACATATAATATTTTGTGTTGAAAACTCATGTCCACATTGCAGATGAGGAAACTGAGGCTCAGAAAGGTTGCATCACTTCCCTGAACAGTCTTTTAATACCTATGACGTACGGCCCCTTGAGTAATGTCAGTCATGATGTCCGTTTCTGTAGGTTGTTGGCAAAAGGTCCTTAAAGGTTCATCATTTCCCACGCCTGGCCCAGGGGGCGTCAAGACCAGGCTCAGACGACCTCCGCCATGTCCTTCTTGCCTGGGTGCCGAGAGCTGGCGGCCCCCTCCTCTGGACTCCAGTGGGATGTTGTTCATATTTATCCCACATCGGTGGTTTACTTCTGTCTCTTGTGAGTTGATGACTTCCTCAGTGATGGAGCCTTGAACTACTTGTGTGCACTGCCTGGAGCAAGTAGGGGTTCAGTGAATACTTGCTGGTGGCTGGCTGCCTCCTTACTTGGGTGGATAACAGGAGGGGGAGGAGAGCACGCGAGTGACAACAGCAGGCGGCCACCCGGAATGTCAGCACGACGCTAGGTCAGGGTGCACTCACCCAAGAATGAACTGTCTTCAGGTTCGGTTCTAATAATACCAACTAACTTGGTTTGAATCATTTCATTAAATTAATTTAGGAAATACACGTGGTGATCTTGCAAGTCTCAGTAAATAGTGGGGGCACAGGAAGTCCGAAATGAGGCGAGTGTCTGGACCCAGCTTGTGTGAGATCTGCGCTGGGGGCCGGCACGCGGCGGAGGGTCTGGCGCGGGCCCTGGAGGGTGCGGAGGAGCAGAGGAAGGCGTGAGTGCTCTGGCTGGGAGCAGCCCGAGTCACCACTGAGAAATGGCACCGGGGTTAATGTCGACAGCAAAGGAGGTGTCGCCTGTGGGAGGAAGGCCCCTCGGGCAGGGGAGCCAGGGCTGCGTGGGCAGCTGTCACGCGTGCTGCGGGTCTGGGTGTGTGAGTCGCTGCGCTGGGAGTGGGCAGTGACGGCAGGTGTCATCGGACTCTCCACCCGTTCACGCTGTTCTCACATAGAAGGAAGAGCTGTTCCCAAGGTTGGCCACGATTGGTGCTGACGGCCCCAGTAGTGCGGCTCGGAGTGTTCTTTTACATGTAGGTCCTAAGCCTCCCTGCAGAAAATGTAATTTACTGGGCCGGGGGCAGAATCCAGGCATCTGCATTTTTATCTGAGCAGCACAGGTGATTGTGAGGCAGAGGCTTCTTCCAATCCAATTGGAAACCACTGGCCTGAGGCCCTGTGGCAAGGACACCCTACTGGTTTAGAAAAATACTGAAGGAGCTTGTGGTTATTTGACTGGATCCTGGCTATGGGGAGAGTCCAGTGCTGGGGGTGGACGCCATGCCGGGGACTGTTCTGAATGGAAAGGACATGGTACCTCCTTGGGCTGGGCAGGTTCTGCCACAAAATGACTAGGGGCTTTGGGGCAGTTCCTAGAGATGGGCGTCCCCGGCTGCAGTGGGCAGTGGGAGAGCGCCGGGGGAAGGGGCTGGCCCACGGCCCAGGGCAGCCTGCCGGCCTGCTCTGTGAGGCACATTAGCAGCAGCACCCTAAGATAGCTTTTCTGATTCTGTGCAGCACTTTCCCTCTTTTGTGCCAAAACCTTCAGTTAGAGTCTATGGCACATGATAGCACTGGGTTAGGAGCGCTCTGGAGAAGTAAGGACCTGGGTGCATGCTTGCCTGGGTAACACCTTCCAAGGAGGGGAGGCGTGTAGCTGAGATGGTGTATTGTGCCCTGGGCTGCTGTAACAAAGTGCCCCAAACAGCGGGGCTTACACCAATGGAAATTTCTTCTCTCGTGGTGCTGGAGGCTAGGAGTCGGAGAACAGGAGTTGACAGCGCTGCGCTCCCTCTGAAACCTGTAGGAGAATTCTTCCTTGTCTCTTCCTAGCTGCGGGTGGTGACCTCCGTCCTTGGCATCCCTTGGCTTGCAGCCGCACCCCTCCAGACTCTGCCTGTTGTCACCGATGTGTCTGTGTCCATGTTTCCTTCTCCTTAGGAAGACACCTGTCATATTGGCTTAGGGCCCACCCCAATAGCCCCATTTTAATTAGAATCATCTGCAAAAACCCTATTTCCAAAGAAGGTCACATTCACAAGTACTGGGGGTTAGACTTGAACACCTGTTTTGGGGGCACGATTCAGCTCATAACTGATGCCAGGTGTGAGAGTGCACCCCCTTGGAGCCCCACCCTCTCTGAATCTTCAGAAGTATTTTAGAGGGGGACTGGATTCTTGGAAGAAAATCAGCAGTTTGTGAGATTGGAGTTTGGGTATTTTATCAGGATATTATAAGATGGGGTGACAACGGGGGTCACACTGGTTACACCCGTATCAGGAGTGGCCAGTGCTGTGCACACTGTCTGTCAGATGAATTACCTAACTTCATGTGTTCTGTGGCCAAGTCTGCGTCACCATCACAGGATTCAAGTCCGGCTTGAGGTGGGCCAAGTCCAGTTCTCCGTGGGGAGAGATGCTGCGTGCACACTTCCAGTGTTCAGATTATTCAGGGAAATATCTGGGGGCTCATAGGTTCTCAGACAAAAAGACTGCTATGCAAAGTCATCTTATTATTTCACCAAAGGTTGGAAAAATCAGAAGATACTTGGTACATTGTCCGCTTGGCTGGCTTTAGTCTTCAGACCGGGTCCCAGTCTGACGTGTGCTTGATCATAAACACCTGGTCCTCGAAGCGTCTGCGGTTTGTTTCATTCTTGGAGACCAGGATGGCAAATTTAAAATTCAAATTCTTGTGAACAGCAGAGAGAATATAGCTGTGAAAGTGTTTCAGACCACAGTGTTTTAAATGAAGGTTAATTTTCTGATAAAATAGGCAATGAAGGAAAAATTATCTCTGCACGCAAGCATGGTTTAGAATACTATAGCTCAATTAGATGTTCTGATTGTGCAAACAATCAGTTTCATGTCTTGTTAAACAACTTCTTTTCAAATTATGGAGCTTTTCTATACTAAGATTAGCAGGGGTATTAAGGATACAACAGATGAAGGATTCATCTGACCTAGAAGGAAAATTATAACATAGGAGGGTTCAAAACTGAATGAGAACTTCCTATAATCCCATGGTGCAGCCAACGTTATTAAAAAATTGTCCAGCATGGAAATTAACTGCTGGACTCAGAGGAAAGGGGCATCATTATTCTTTGCTTTCTCTCTAAGATATTGAGTGCTTTTTCCTCGATGGAATTTGCTTTGTGCATACAGAAATATATCAAGCTTGTTAATCAGATCTGCACACGGTATTGTTTGCAAAATAGTTTTTGGAATGCAGAATGTTTACTCCTTATGGGCTGGGTTCTGGGGTAAGCAAAGCAAAGACCACTGGAATATCTTACCTTTTGTTGCAAGTCAAATTTGATACCCTAAGTTTTAATAAGCACATAATTTTCCTGATTCACTCTCAAGTCTTTATTTAGCTCTAGCTGGGTTGTATCCAGAACAAAGATGTTCAGTCATTTTGCACTGAGTCTTTTGCATTCTTGGCGCTGATAGTAAAGTGAGAGACTGCGAGCACACATTTCATGGCACTTCGTGGAGTGCGTTCACTGAGAGAGCCAACGGTGCCCCATCTTGGTGAGACGCTGGTCACTGTCTGCCTGCCTCCCTCCTCACTGCTGCTCTCAACGTCCCGTTCTCCACTGCCTAACTGCTCTCTCTGCCTCTGAGCTCCTGCCGGCACCACCCAGCAGTGCTCAGCCTGTGCCTTGCCAGGCCGATGGTGGCCATGCACCATCACCATACCTTCTTGTGTGGCTTCCTTGGACTTCCTTTCAGCTATCTTCCCAGACTGTGTGCCAGCTCAGAGGTCGCATCTCCCAGGAAGCTTTCCCTCCCCTGGGGTCCCTACCCACCGCACGGGGTCAGATGCCCTCTCTCCAGAGCACTTTCCACATTGTCTTGTCACCTTCTCCTTGTCTGTCTCCTCCTGAATCATAAGCTCTTAGGGCAACATCTGAGTCACGTTTGCACTGATGTCTCTGGCGTGGAGCACAGTACCTAACGTGTACTAGATATCAACCAACGTCTGTTTGCTCTCATGTAAGAAATAATTGAATGTATTTGTGGGTCCCCAGCAGAGACCCAGGCTCTGTTTTGAAGATGAGAAGCACCTTCACTGAAAATCTACAAAGTGTGACCCTGGAAGTCTGGGACCACATGGACTGTGCCGAGATAGCTTGAGACAGCGGATTGTCACACTCTGGCCCGTCAGGACAGGGGTGTGCCTGGCTGAGGGGAAGGAGAAACCCTAGGTGGACCAGGGGCCAGTCGTTTGGCAGATCCTGTCACCTAAATTTGGGCCAATGCCATGAATTATTGAAATTGATGGATGAGATAATCATTTTCTCTCAGAGAGGGGAACTAAGAGGCACTGTCCTGGATTTCTTATACATCAGCACATCATTTGCTGGAGTGGATCCATCTACAGTGAAGGATAACTGTCGAGGCAAATAGTCAAGACAAGAACCTTGGAGTCAGTCTGCTAAATCACACCACATCGGTTGTAAGAGCTAGGAAAAGGGTTAATTTCTGTGTTCCTCAGTTTTCTCATCTGTAAAACCAGATTAAAAGGGCACCATGAAGTTGTAGTGAAGCTAAAAAGAGAGAATACATGTGAACATTTAGGACATATTGTAGTGTGTAACAAAGACTCGTAAGTAACTCATTTAAAACAGAAACTGAGGTTGGAAGGGATTTAAGTCTCTGATGTGACCCCTTAGCCAGGGAAGAGTGACTTAGCCAGGGAGGAGTTTGAATCCAGATTTGTCTGTCTTACAAAAAACAGAGCCTTTCCTGCTCTACTGGACAGTTTTCCTGGAAACCCACCGTACGTGCACCGCTGCGTTTGCTGCTCTGAGCCCTTTTGACCCCTGTAGTCTACTGCAGTTTCAGGGATTTCGCCTTCAACAGTTGTCTGGTGTAACCGACACCACGGACATTTTCCTGGAAATCCAAACTATATGTTGTTCCTAAATTTTTAGTCTTCACAGGGCATTCCTGGACCTGGCTGTAAAATCCCATAAATTAAATTGAAATCAGTCACATTTATGGTGTCGCTGAAAAGTGTTAAGTGTTATAAATTTATGGTTCTGTGCTCACATTCAGCCGTTCACTGCTGCTGCTTTTAGGTCTTCCTCTCCTGGGTGGGATAAAATTTATATTTGTGGGTGAGATCATTATAACTCTTTTGTGCACCACAAGGGCAGTTTTAAATGCTTGCAAGTGTGGAGAACCAGGCCCGTGAGACTGTGCTCTATCTCGAGGCCTGTGGCTATTGTGTAAGTAGTAGAAATCCCTCTCAAACCTGAACTCAAACTCAAACATCAAACTTTGTAAACCGCACCTAAACCTCACCAAAGAGGGGATGCTTCGTGATGGAGCTGAGCTTCTACTCTGCAGGTATGGTTTTAAAATTCTCTTCTTTTTCACATTAACAAAAAAAACCCTTTCACTGATGACCATCCTCAGACTTCTAGCTGAGTCTGTGAGAGAGGAACAGTCTCTCTGCACCAGAATTCCTGTGTCCTTTCCACAATCAGTAGGGAAATCAAGGCCAGCAGAGGAGGTGGTGGCCCTTTCCTCATAAGTTTTTTGGAAGCTTGACCGTGAGCTTGTGTGTCACAGAAGTCTTAAGTGCCAAAGAAAGTGCAGACATCTGGAGAAGACTTAAAAAAAAACTATCATGAAAGTGAAGACGTGTGTGTATCCTTTCCCCAGGGGCAGCTGGAGCCTAGGTGCCCGCCACACCGGGCGTCGTGAGCTCCGCGACGACCAGGCCAGGCCTCCTGTCCTTCCTGACGCAAAACTGGAAATTAAACCCACTTGAATGATGTGACCAGATTAAAAGGGATAAAAGAATGGGATGAAGTACCATTAAAAGCAAATCATGCGATTGATTTTAATATGCACACATCTTGTGCTGACTTTGTGCTCTGGAGCATGAGGCTCTCCATTTTGCTGCGCTTTCAGTAGGAAATGATGCCTAAATTAATCCAGGGAACAGAATCAGCTGGAGGAACTTTAATAAAAAACACACATGTTCAGGGTTTGCCTCAGGTCTGGATCAGAATCCCTGGAGCCACAGCCCGTGTCTCTGGTTTGGGTGAGCTGTGAACTGATTTTTGGGAACCAGAGCATAGTTGGACAGTCACACTTTCTCTGTGTTGTTTGGAAAATGTGTGTGAATGACTCAGTTTATCTCTTGATAGGAGAGAATTCTAAGTAAACTGTCATTCTCAGGTCTCACCTCTCTTCTGTAAATGGATAGTTGAAGCCCAGAAAGGTTTACTACTTGACCTAACTTTGCACAGCTTATGGGAGCTGAGTCAGGACTTGAACCCAGGCCTTTTGCCGCCCAGCCCAGGGATCTTTCACTGGACTGTGACTCCCACTCTGAGCTCTGAAGCACCCCAGGGTGCACCAGTGAACTCACCCAGACACTGCAGGATATTTGGAATGTGCAGTTTTCTAGGGAAATGGTGATGCTCTGTATCTGTCAGACAGTGTGTGAACTACTAGCTTCTAGTTCAGTTTCAACTTTGGGTCATGCTCCATCCCTTTCAACATTTCTTTGGAAAGCTGGGTTTCCAAAGGTTGCTAGGATAAAAAAAAAGCAACTACTGTAGGAAAATTGGTATGAATCAGGATATAAGGGTTGTGATAGCCACTCTGAGGCTAAGGATTGAGAGCTCAGCAGGTATACACATTCACAAGTAAGTGGCTATTTAGAAGGAAAAAAAAAGTCATTTTTTTCTTTGAATTTGTGTATTACTTTTTAAATAGCTTCTAGCTTCCTAGGACTTAAATGCTTTATAACCTAATTACTTAATAAGTGGAACTATTAGATATTTCTTTTGGCAGAGGGAAACTAAAAATATTACTGAAACACTGAGGATACCATGAAGGAAGAGAGTTTAAGAGCTTGATCATGCTGTCATTCCAGTGTAACACCCTGAAGTTGGACTTGGGCATTCTGCAGCTTTGGTTTCCTGGATTTCAAGAAAAAATTTGTCTCGTCTCCTTCTTTCGGTGTCATTAGTCTCACCATTTATTTCAGACTGCTTTTCCAGAAGAATCTATCTATGAGTTTCAGGTGACAGTAGTTTTTGTTTCAGCAGCAAAACCATACGTTTCTCCTGAAATAAGATTCTGTTCAGAGCTGCCTTATTGGAGGAGGAGGGAGCTGATGAATGAATGACGCAGGGTGGTTCATATTCATGTCAGTCGACAAGTAGGGCCCCATGCCTGGTCTCGTTTGGTTTGCCGCAAACCCTGGAGACAGGAGGTCAGGATCATTATTCCCAATTTTAACAGATGAGAGGCCTGAGGCTGGTAGCGGTGAGATGCCGTGAGCTGGTTAGGGACAGAGCAGGACCCCAGGCCTCCAGCTCTAGTTCAGCATCTTTACAGCTTTAAGGAAATTTGGTAATGAACACAGTCAACACTGTTGTGAGCAGTGAAGAGGCCATCCTAGTTCACTCTTGCTCAGTGTCACGGCTCAAGGCTTCCACCTCTGCAGCCGCGGCTGGCCTTTGCTCATCCGTCGCCTACTGTGCTTCCGCACCCGGGTCTTCTTTTCATGTTTCTTAAGCACAGCCATCAGCCCAGATCACCAGCTCTCTGTGCCACTGTATTTCCCTAATGTGAATTCAAACCCTTTCCACATTGTCGCCTACCATCAGGAATGAGAGGGACTTTGCAGACCACTGGTCTGCATGCTGAGAGCCATGGTTCTCCCAGTTCCCCAAGGCCATCGCCCGTTTCTGTGCCCTACAGGTGTGAGACCCAGCAGGGCAGACTTGTTTCCTTGTAGGGGAAACGAGGGCATTAAGGAGATGTTTTCACAGTGCTGTGCAGGGAGAGCATCAGGCCAGCCCGACAGAGAGGAAGTGCCCAGAGGCCTCCAGGTCTCAGGTGGAGTGAGTCATGTGTGAGGGCTGTGTTAATGTTCCGGCTGCATGAGGCCCACACAGCTGGGACTCTCGGCACTTTTGATCTGGCCTTTCAAGCCTGGGTGATGCCAGGAAATTGCATTTAATGGACTGAAGGCCACAGTATAGAAGTGAGAAGGGATTCTTATAAAAACAATAGAGACCATTTCACCACTGTCCCTCCCCCACACCTGTTGTCCCTGTGGAGTCAGTCCCCGGGTCTCAGCTCTGTGTGGGGAGCCCCTGGGACACACGGCCCAGCCTGATCTGCTTGTGGTTAGGGACCAGGCTCCAGCACACACTGCGTCAGAGAGCAATGGCACATGTCACTGAGTCACCTCCACCGGGCCAGTCATTTCAGCACAGGAAGCCGCGCACCTGCACTTCTTTGCAGTGAAAATGATTAATTTGGGGGAAGTGTTCAGCCTTCCTTGTCAGAGTTAAATTGATTTGCTTTATACTCACAGCCACACCCAACCCTTGAGCACTATGAGTGTGTAAATAACCCCCGAAGTGATACGTGGTGTTGGCTTTCCCTGGTCACAACAGGACAGGAAACTCATTTCAGTACAAGAGGGGGGAGGGAAGCCCACCCACACTCCCTGGCTCCCCACACCGGGCAGATGGGCCTGAAGGAGAGTTTCCTTCCTTCCTCTCATTCTCCCTGCTGTGGAGCTGAGCAGCTCGGTGGACTTCCACGTGACTTACAGTGCTGGGGACAGGTGCAGAAGCAGAGGGGCACAGAAAACAGCTGATTTAGCTGGAGAGATTAGATATTCTTGCTAGCTTCCTATTTCCATTTGACTGTATGTCATCAGGGACTGACATGTTTCCAGGACAAAACCCCCCTTGTGATCGAAGTATTGACATGAAATAGCGGCCCATCATCTGGGCGAGGGTACTGATCAAGGCAGAGGTGATTCGTTAACTCCGGATAAGGAATTCTGGTACTCAGCTCCATTTGTCATAAGTAATCCTTTGACCTAGTGGAAGCACATATCCGTATCATCACCCTTCATTCAGATGGGAACCCTGAGTGTTAGACTATTAACAAGGCAGGTCAAAAAAGGTGGACTTGGGAGCTGAAGGGCAACAAATTAGTAACTGGGACGCAGGCTAAATTACATGGCCACAGTCTTCAACAGCATATGACCCTGGAAGCAGTAGGGGGAGCTAAGAAGAAGGAGACCACTTACTATATGAGACATTTATATTCCTTTGGCCTGGAATGGTCAAGAGTGGAGATATTAGGAGTTAGAGTGTTTGGGACCAATTTCATTTTGGTGATTTCAGTTTTAGGGGGTAATTCCAATGAGTTGTTTTCGGGTATCTTCCACGGCTATTAAATCTTTAAATGAAGGAATGCTTGATTATTCTCTTAGCCTCATAATTTACTCTTTAAAACATTATTTGGCAAATAGCTAACAGTAAGGAAGTCATCAGTCGACTCCCTGCCAGTTTTTCTGATGAAGGCAGCACCTTCCTGGTGCCAGTGCAGGGCGCTTGCAAGCCTAGTGGGCCTTCCATCTTCCCTATATTCTAGGGGCATCTATTGGACAAAAATGCAAAGTTACATTAAAAAGGCTCTGTTTTGAGTACTGAAAGTGAATCAATACCATATGAGGCATATTCTAGTCCCCTGCTATAGAGTCAATATGGAAATGACTTTGGTGTGAAAAAATTATTTGACTGATGAATTTTGTCAACTGGGCATCAGTTTCTGCTAAGGTAACACTAGCTGCTGTTGCAGGTAGACACCCCCTGGGTCCCAGGGACTTGACATCACAAGGAGTCATGTGTGCTTAGAGGCCCCTGGGTGTCCTTGCTTCTTCCCAGACTTCCACATGCTCATTCAGTGATACTGATCATTGATCACTGAATTATTATAGCTGCTCTGTCGTCCTTGTCACTGAGTTGGTGAATGAGAAGAGTTGAAGATTTTGTGGGAAGTACTTTTCAGTAGGCATGTATTGTATTGTTTGTACTTCATGGGCCACGACTCAATCACATGCCATGGTTCATCATACATGAGGCCTGTTCATGCATCTGGTTTTGTGCCAGGAGAGAGACAAAGCATTTGATGAACAACTAGTTTTTTCCTACTCCACCTTTAAAATTGAGGAGTTGGACTACATGACCTTTTAAGTTCCCTTTTTGATATAAATTCAACCACTGTAAGATTCTAAGGGCCCTGCCCTTCATGGACTTATGTCCTTGTGTGTGAATGGATCCAGATACAACATCCCAAAGGTGAACTATATACTCTTAGTGATAAGAAAGATCATCAGTGCCTGAAGGTGACATTTGAGAACACTTCCATGATGACAGTTCAGGGAATCCAGACAGTCCATAAAATATTAAAAAAACAAAAAACAACGAACAGGCAGTCAAGATGAAGTAAGTGGGAACATAAACAAGTTGAAAACTGGATCAAATACTTGAAACAAATCTGCAGACAGTAGAGAACAGATTGCAGGTAATGGAAACAAATGAGGTGAAACAATAGCCTTAGATTTCCAGCCTTATAAAGGCACTTTCTAGATTAGTAAACCAGACAGATTCCAAGCAAGAAGGACTGGGCGGGTGTAGGATGAATAATTCCTAGAGTTTACGCGAGACTAAGAGATGTTCAAGTTCCGCTCAGCCAAAGTAGACCGTATTTACAGAATGCTGGGGCATCCCACAGCGATGCTGGTGAGTCATGCCTTCCTTGTAGGACTTAACTAGACCTCAGGTGAGAGCACGGGAATGTGTGTTTTCAGGTGTCGAATGTAGTGTTCTATGTATGATAATGAGATCACTTGTTTGTTTTGTTCAAATTCTTAGTGTCTCACCTGAGATTTACGACTCTTGTTCTTTAGTTACTGAAGAGCTGTGTTCCGCTCTTCAATTGTGATTGTGTGTTTGTGATCTTTTTACTTGATTTTAGCTCTGTGAATTTTTTAAATTTATCTTGCTCAAGATCATGTTATTAAGTATACTCAAATTTAAGTTTGTTCTATAGTCTTGTTAGATTGATCCTGTTATCTTAATGAAATGTACCTGTTTGTCTCTATTGTCATTAGTATGATCAGAACAGCTTTCTTTTTATTAGTATTTTCATGGTATATATTTTTTCCACCTGTTTACTTTTAAACTGTGTGTATCTTATATTTAGGGTATGTCTTCTGTAGGAAGTGTCTATACATACCTAAAGAGGTATACATATGCTTGTATATATAGTTGAATTTTTCTTTTTATAAATTCAGTCCAACAGTCTTTGTGTTTTGCTTGTAGTCTATTTATATTTAAAAAAATTGATTATTTGACTTTAAACCTGTTACTTGTAAATGAATTTCTGTGGCATTTGAGCCAATACATATGTTCCAGTTTATTTGTTAAAGAGTTGAGTTTAACCTAACTGATACAGGAGCATAATCCTAAAAAGAAAAAAAGTTGCTCTTTCTAAGGCAACTTGTGGAATGCAATATACTATTACTCGTTAGCATTTTATCCTTGATGGCTGATGGGTGACTGCATTCTTGAGTGGGCACACACCCCTGCTTGGAAGCCTGCACAGTGCCCCAAGCCCCCATGGGACCTCCCCGTCTTCTCTTGGCAGGGGCAGCACCTTGTCTTCTGTTTGCATGCCCCAGTTATTGTATTTGCTCATTACGAGTCTCTGTGTCTTGGGAGAATGTGAGCTTCTCAGCAGGGATTCTGTCCTATGAACTCTCGTGTCTCAGTCCTGACACATCAACAGCTCTTAATCACTTTTGTTGAGTAAGTGGTGCACACATGGCAAGTTTAGGTTAACCCGATGGCCTGAGTTTAGGTGGGACAGGTATTAGAGGTGTACTAAGTCCAGGAGTGGCCTTATGAGATCCAAGATCCTTCTGAAGTTTCCCTCCTCTGAGGATTCTGAAGGGATTTGGGTGAAGCACGGGATGGGTTTGCTCTCTTTTGCTGACCCAAGCTCATGAGTGGGGCCTGGAATCAAATTAATCTCTTCTTTTGTGATGACAGTTTGGGAAAGAAATTTTTCATGAGGCTTTCCCATTATTTATCAGTTTTGAGGTCCATGAATAACTTTGAATACAAAATTGCACATGAAAACCATTGTGTCTGCTATTGAATAATTGACTGATCTGTCACTCACAGCTTCTGAATGAAGGGTCCTGGCTAATTACACCTGCTAGCTACTGATTGTACCTGCAATTAGGCAATTGTGGGGGCATTTTCTGTTTGCATTTAATTGCCTGGGCTAAAATGCAGAGTACCCTTCACAAATTTGGTCTATTATCTCACTGTGAGCTTTTGCAAATATAAGATGACCCCATAAACAGATGGAGAAAATATATAGTTCTATTTGCTGCACACCAATTAGTGTCAGTCAACACTAAGCCAACACTCCTATACTTGTCATCTAGTTAGGAATTTAAGTATATTGAAACTAGTCAATACCCCTTTATAAAACTTACCACTTCAACATCTAGTTTTGCTGTGTTATTACAAAGCATATATCCAAAGTGGTTTTGATTCCTAAAACCTTTCCACTATCATATTGCACTTGCCAGAGAACCTCTGAACGTGATGGTTGTAGTCTTGTTGCTTTCGGTGCGGGATACAAGACCCACCGGGATATGGTGCTTGGAGTAACTGACTTCCTACTGGGTGTATTTTCTGACTTGTCTCTGGCTCCAAGTTGTGAAAGCCTACTCCACTTGTTATGGAAGTGACTTCTTTTAACTAGAGTACTGTGTTAAGATTCCGTGGGACTTTTGGGAGATTTTGCCTATGTGTACAGAGTTTTTATCTTTACCTTTTTGGTCCTCTTTGCTCTGTGGTAGGTGCAGAGCTGTATTAGGGACCCTTTTGAGAGTGGACTTGCTTCCCGCTGCAGTCAGTGTGGCTGGCCAATAGCCTCTAACCTCCCACCATTAGTTTCCTCAAAATCTGCCTCAGTTTCTCTCTGTGGGCATGCCAGTCTCCAAGTAATAGACCCTAAGTTTCAAAGGAATTTAATTTATTGAAGTAATAATTATTAAATATTAATTATGTAATAATTATTAAATATTAATTGTTAATAATATTACTTTTGGAGACCAACTCTTCCAAATATTTCTAAGTGACATAAAAGCTCTGAATAGGTGCTGCAAACTGGAGGAGACTTTTTACTTTTATATCATTTACATCAAAGCAACACAGCTTTTGTTTTATAAACTTTATTCATCTTTAACTAAACTTCTTTGCGATGCCTTTTCATATTAACTTTTATTACAACGCAGCTAGTATTATCTGGCAAAAATTCTACTTCCTGCCTGCCGAAATCTACATTGCAAACCATGCACCCTTTCTTCCTTAACCACCGGGCTTAGTGTTTCCAAACTCCCAACAAATACTAATGTTTGAGATTTGAGAAAGAGAAATTGGAATTCTTGGGAATTCTAAGAAATCCCTGTAATTATAAGTTAGTCTGTATTTTTCATAATATTATGTATTTTAAGTTAATGAATGGCCATAATAATACACAGGGTATAATTTTTACTATAATGATATACTAAAAATTTCAAAAGCTTTCTCTAGACAGAAGGTGTCATAATAAATGTATGGTTCATTATTATTATGAACTGGTAAGATTACATCTTTTGATAGCATGTAAAAGTAATCTCTTCCTGATAGCTATATTTGATCCTAGAAAACATTAAAAGAAGAGAACCTTAACAAAAAACATATACCAAATAAAAATAATTTTAAAATGGAAAGATACTATTGCAAATATTTAATCTTTAAAAGTTGCCATTCTTAAAAGTGACATTTTAAAATACACAAAGCCTCAATTGCCCTATGTGAGAGCCTTGATCTGTGTTTTGTAATGAATATTCCAGAAATAGACAATTTTCTTTCATCTTGCGTTGAGTTGGTATAAATATTCTGTGTTCAGAAATACCAACAATTTGGCCATTAGGGCATGTCACCTGTTTTCTTTTTTAATGATGAAAATGTGTTTTGTTCTTGCTCTGGTTTTGGTTTTGCTGTTGAAATCAATATTACTTAAGCCAATCAGCTTCTGATTTCATGTGGTATTCCACAGCACTGACATTTTCTCTTTGCATTTCTTCTGTCAAAGTATTTGCAGAGAACTGTAGCCTATAGCAAATACTCAAACACTAGAAGCCAGTAGAGAACATTTCTGAGTATCACTTGAGTAATTGTAACATTTAGGTCTGAATGTGTGTCAATATTGCTAGTTTTAGTACTTATTTTACTTTTTAAACATGCTGTTTCTTGGAACACCACTCATGGCATTTGTGTATACTCTCTCTATAGATGTATTAGTATTTATTTTTTTTGCAATAATGGTGCACCATGAGCAGCAGACGACACTGCAACAGCTACAGGCCATGCCAGCCGATGAAGTGGCCGTACCTCTCTGCTCCTCGCTCTTGTCCCGGTTTCCAGAAACTTCGATCTTATCTTTGGGCTCCACAGATGGCATTTCCTGCTCTCTCATTTGACTTGAATCAGTGGCTTCCATTGAACCAATAATGTCTTTCCTATTAGCTCTATTTCTTGCAAGAAAATTATAATAATTATTCCTGTTTTCACACTTGGTTTTCCTTAGGATTTGAGATTCCTGATTTCCTGAGAAAAACGTAGATTTCCTGAGGAAAGCAGGGAAGCAATTCCTGCATAAAAACACTGATCACCAGCTGTAGTTGAATAGTGGAATTTGTTGGGAATTCCAGTAGTAGAAGATGGAGTTTTTCTCCCTTTGTGATCTGCAAGCCTGGGCATGGACTGCTGTGAACAGTGGAGGCATCTGCTGACCAGTGAAAGGGTGTCTTTGTCTCTGCTGGGCTCGTGGCAGTCGCCATTAATACTCTGTATGGATGCCAAAACAGCTAAACGTGAAATGCCTGTTCTTTGCGGTCAACCAGATTCATTAAAAAGCAATCAAGAGGGTTGGGTTGGGAAGGAGGAGAGGTCTACAAAGTGATGGTACCAAGGAGAATCGCTTTGACATGGGGCAGCTTTAGCAGAGGCCCTGGTAAGTGCTATAGCCTAAGAGAGAAGGGTTTGCCCTGTTGCTAAGGTGGCAAGGACTCAGAAGGGGAGCCAGAGCCTCAGGCACCCATCCCTGCACGCCCCGAGCTGTGCGCACACCCACGCGTAAGAGGGAAAGGAAGCCAAGTGTGTGCAAGTCTGTGCTGAAACCACCTCCCCAGGCAGAGCACCCCAGGGGGAGGCGCCCCCCAACCTTGGCTGGATCCTTCTCCCTCATCCCGCCTGCACCTGAGGCTGCTGGGCGAGGCCTTCCAGAAGGACTGAGAAGAATTACCCATTGACTACGTGTTAATGAAAGGAAAGTCAGCTTTCTAATGATCCCCAGAGGCACTTACCTTAATATAGTTCAAGTGTGAGCGTCAGAGTCCAGTGCTGACCTACCCGCAGGCAGCAAAAGACTTTCTGATCCTGGCGGGTGGGTGGAGGATTTTTGCTCTTGAACAACTGAGCTTATGAAACCGAGGATCTTTTAATTGAGGAAACTTTTGTCTCAAGAGTCAGGTGGATCAAACCCTGAAACAGGTAACTTTTTAATATTCTTTGGGGTCCTGATGTTTTTCATCACCATTCTGAAGCTGAATGTTATAGAATGTTCTTAATAGATAAATATAATTTTATATATTTAGGTAGCACCCTACTCTTCAAATTTATAAAATATATATATAATATATATTATATACATAGGAGTACAGGACATGAGGCTGTTATTAATTTTAAAGTGTGTTATTGGCTCATTAATATGAAGTTATTTGAATCAATACACTATGAGTCACATACATGGGTTGATAGAATATATATATATATCGCTTTATATATATTGATTAGATTACCCTAATATGTTAAGCAGAATTGCCACATATTTTAATATGGTGATGTCATATTGGAGGTGATGATGTGTTTCTGAACATGTGGAAAGGACGATTTTTGCTTGAAACTGGTAATTTTCCTCTCACTCAGATGCCATAAATACTGGTTTTGGCTAGGGGGAAATCATGGGATTAATCTCTGAGCTAAACTGTGGGTCGAGTTTTAGACCAGAAAGCACTTTTATTTCTTTGTGAGTTACAGTGTAACTGGTTACTCTTATCAGTCTGCCTGGCTGTGCTCTCTGTAAGTGACGGTGAACTGTGGTGCAGTGGCAGGTCCCCACGCTGAGGCTGGGAGGAACAGACCCGGTTGGCTCCAGAACTACTTAGTTCTGTGGCACTGAGCCCACTGCTGCGCCTTGCTGGGCCTGCTTCTGGTGTTTGGATATCTCAGGGTTCATTCTGGCTCAGAAAGCTTGTGATTCTGTGATGGGAATTATATCCTTTAGCAAACGTAGGATTCCCTGGAGGATAAGCTTTGGTGACCCCGAGCCTTACCCCATGTGATGCTTAAGATGCAAACCAGTGCAACACCAGCTTTACTTGGGGTCATTTTTGAACTGAGGTACACCTATGTCCGTTATTCATTAGACATTTGCAGGTATGTTTTCAGCCACTCGTAAACCCTGGGTGGCCCTCTGGCCTGCTCCTTCTGCTTTCCTAGCTCATGGGGTCCCTCATCAACAGAGGGGCCCCTGGAACAGATGCCTGCCATGACTTCCTCTCAGCCTTGGCTGTTTCCTGAGGCAGAAGAGCAGTGGCTGGCTTCTTGGCAGAAGTTGGTATCACCTACCCTGTCCTTTTCTGCCCTTCAGACAGGGGTGGTGTGTAAGCCAGGACAGGGAGGGCCAGTCGGCTGGGCTGCGTATGCCTTCAGCCTCTAGGGTCTACAGAAGAAGACTCAAAATAGAATTGCAAATGCTTTTTTTCAAGTCATTTGTTTAATGCCCAAAACAGTTAAACATGGATTAAAAAAAAAAGTCATTTCTGAAATACAATAGTTTCACTCTAAGGGATTATATAAAACCACTAATCCATCTGTCCATTCATTCACTTAATGAGTATTTACTGAGCACATGCTAAGTGCCAGAACCTCTATGCAGTGATGGCATTAGGAGGTCACAGGAGAGGCCCAGCCCTGCTGTGACGCATGTAATTTTATGTGTCAGTGTGGCTGGGCCATCTTACCCAGATATTGGGCAAATACCAAGCTAGATGTTTCTGAGAAGGTCTCTTCAGATGAGGTTACAATTTATATCAGTAGACTTTTAGTAAAGCAGATTATTCTCCATAAAGAAGGTGGGCCTCGTCCGAGCAGTTGAAGGCCTTAAGAGAAAAAGATTGATCTCCCCTGAAGAAGAGGGAATTCTGCCTCCAGACTGTAGCATCAGCTCTTCCCTGGGTCTCCAGCCAGAATGTGTATGTTCACCTGGGCTTCTGAGTCTGACAATAGCTAGTTCTTAATAAAGATAGCAGCTGTGATAACAGTAACTGATATGAGCTGAACGCTTACTCTCTGCCTAGTATGCTCTGCTTTACAAGTACTGACTCACCGAATCCTATGACGTGTGGGAATGATCACCACCTCCCAGGAGGAAGTGGCTGAGTCAACTTGAAATTGCGGGCCGACTGTAACTGCAGCGTGGAGTTAACTCTGACGGGGCCTGTGTGCCTTCTGCCCTACCACTCCTGCCGCCCCACGTAGCCCTGTCATGGCCTTTTCCTTATTTGATGGCTGCCGGGGTCCCGTGACGGCGGAGGGACTGCTGGCAGCCCCCACCTCACACGGAAGGGAAGTGAGGCTCCAGGGGCTGCTGCTCACGGGCCCTGTTTTGCTCCTGACCCCAGGAGGTGCAGCCTCCACTGCCCTGCACCTTTCCTGCAAGGCTTGCAGTATTCACTGGGGTTGGAAATGGCTTTTCTCAGCTCCCCTAACTCCCAGGCCCTGGTACCATGGAAAGGAAGTAAAATTGTGGCTGGTGGAGGCCCCGTTGCTAAGGTCCTCTGCCTCCTCCTACCTGCTGAGGTGCTACCTGCCGGGTCTCCATTTGGAGAATTTAATTTTCTTCTCTCCATCTGCACACTTTCCGTTGGTTTGTGAGTTCAGCTCAAATCTATCCTTCTAGAGCCTTTTCTGCCAGCCCCTCCCTCCTCTGTTCTTTTCTTCCCAGCTTTTCTTAGCTGCTCGCCCCATTCAGTGATTAACTTTTGAAACAATCACCCTGTGCTCTGATACTTAAAAACCTCAGGTGTTGTGAATTCGCTCTCTATCCAAAAAGCCTCTCAAGGTTTCCCTGTGGCCCCCTGTGGTCACAGCAGAGCCTGGCACACAGAAGGCAAGGAGTTTGTGTTTGGGGATTTGCTGTGATTTAATATGGTTGAAAACGTGGTTCAGTCGAATTTGAAAATGACCCAACCACGTAATAGTGTTGAAAGGGAGGCTGGGTAGGGAAGCCCCTGGGGCTGGGTGAGATCCCCCGGTGGGACTCCGTCCAGGCGCCTGCTGTGACATCCCAGAATTCTTGTCCAAAGCACAATAGGAATTTTAGTGGGTGTAATAATGACCCTGTGATTCAGAGGTTGAGCTTGAACACAAGTAATTTCCTCAATTCAGTTCCCCACCAGGGAGCATTTCCTGGTGAGAACTCTCGGAGTTTGTTTTATAACACCTCTCTTAATTAGGACACTTCTTAATTCAAACCCTGTGCAGGCAGCCTGAACTCACAGCTCCTTTCTCCGACCAGGCTGCCTATCACAGCCCCCAGGTTTCTTTTGCAGCAATTGTAGGAAGGGGCAAAACCGAGGTCCTTGCAACACTGAACTGGGAGGTAGGGTGGGGAAGTAGGATTGAGTGGTGTATGTGGATGGCCGAGTGTGGCGAGAAATTGACATGCAGGGCACATTCACCAACTCTTGTTAGAGTGGATGGGATTGGAGAAGCCGCCAGTGTCGCATGACCAGATCCAGTTCCACTGCCCTGAGGCCTCGGTGTCCTCATGCAAGAAGTTTGGGCTTGGACCAGTGAACTGTTAACCTGGAATTGGTCCTGTTTGCCAGCAAAGCCAAGGCTTTTGTTTGTGATGAGGGGGCGGAAGCACAGAGAGTGGGCAGGCCTCTTCACGATGGGGCCAGGCAGGCACCCTGCCCCGTGCTCCTTGAGTCCTGACCTCCTTCCACAGCCCTGAATCACAGGAACCTCCTCGGAGTGCAGACTCAACCAGCCCTTGTGGCTTTGGCTGTCAATGACCTCAAGCTATGAGGGGAGGAAGAATGACTCCAAGACTCCGGGTTTTATGTGAGCATTTAGCGGGCACTTTGGAGTGTACTGAGTGTTTTTCTTATACATTATCTCATATAATCCTCACAAATGCCTTTGAAAACAGTAGTGTTCTTATTTCCATCGTGTACCTGGGTAGGGGTGGACTCTGCCTGTCACCAAGTCTCCTGAGCGCCCGCGTCACTTGCTTGTCTCCACACACACATCCCCTGAGGCACTGGCCTTTGTTAGGACGCTGCCCACCATGCGCCGAGCCCCCATTTCTCAGCGAGACAGCCATCTAGCCTGTCCTTCCCGTGCATCAGCTGTGGGCTGCATTCTTTGGCTGCAGAGTCCAGTTCACTGAGACTGTACAGACATCCTTTGCTATGCATGTGGGGCCGAGGGAAGGTGCCACGGGGAGCCGCAGAGGGGCTCCAGGGGTCCTTTCCTTCAAGGATTAAAGTTCCACACAGAAAATTGGGAAACCCATCCCAGCTGACAGAGATGCTTCGTGGAAGAAGCAGCATACAGATTGGCCCTTGACAGATAGGCACGATTTGGACAGAGAGAGAAGGGACAGAGCCCAGGAGGCAGAAGTGACAGCATGGGGAAGGTGACAGTGTGGGGGTTCCTGACGTGCTCCTTCCGCGTTGATTCGCGGGGAGAGTGGCTGGGGCTGGCGCTTGTTTATGAAAAAGAACTGCAGAAAGCGTGAGCACCATCAGAGCGCAGAGGTTCCTCGAATCAGCAGGTACTTCGGGTTCTTTTCCTCTCATGCTCTCCCATCCGCCCATAGACCCTCTGCACCTGCTTGTCTGTGCCAGTCTCCGTAACAGAGCCAAGACGTTCCGCAGAGGCCAGGAGTTCTCTCCCCCTCTAGGTCGGGTAAATGCTGCGCTTCTGGGCTTCCTTCCAACTGAGGACTTACCCTCCCCCTGATGGGTACTGGGTCCCTTATAGGATGCAATGGGGCCAAACAAGGTAGGCTGAACAAAACTGGTTTGGGGGAGACCGTATACAGGTAACTGGAGGGGGGTGGGTATTCCTGCATGAATCGTGGCTTTGACCCTACTCGTACCAGATCCCAAACTGGATTTTTTAAAGGTGGCAGCAGTGCAAAAAGCAGTTAGGGCGAGTGAACAAAGCAAAACAAAGCAATACACCTGCTGGCACTGACATCCGAAAGAACTGAGTTAAAATTCTGCTTCTTTTGCTTCTAAGAGCCTGTGTGAAACTCAGTGGTTCCACTTGGTTTCCTACATCACGGAGTTCTTGGTGCCGAGTGCCCGGCCCACAGCTCCCTAAACAGGCCTCTTCTCACTCTTCTCACAGCGATGGGCTGCTGTCTGTTTCTGGGTGCTTCCGGACTCCGGCCTAGACCAGCATCTGAACTGTGCCTGGAGCTCCGTGGGGCGCCTCGGAGCCAGCCCCGTCTCAGTGCCGGCTGTTGGCCTGAGTGTGACGGCGTTAAATACAGCATCTGACGATTTCGTAAGAGCCTGCTCGAGAGGCAGCACCCGCCGTTGGCGCCTCGTCCACCTGTGGGCCTGCGCGCCCTGCAGTATGGCCAGCCAGCCGGGTTGGCCTGAGCCGGCCGGTTTGAAGGGACAGGGCTGGCGGGGATGTCTAAGGGGCCTCCCAGCCCCAGGAGGTTGGGGTTCGCGCGCACGCCAGCAGGAGGGCGGAGAGCCGGGGCGCGGCTGCCGTCTGTGCGCATGTCAGACCCAGGGCCTTTGTGCCGTGGGCGCGTTGGTGAGGCCCGGGCTGGTGCAGGAGCTGTGCGGACCTGCGTGGGGCTGCGGGCAGTGGGAGGGTTGGCGTTCAGAGGGAGGGGCAGCCCTGGGGCCCGGCTGGGTGGAGAAGGCAGAGCAGGAGCAGACCCAGGTGCCTGCCTCCCAGGTCTGCGGGCCCTGCGGCTCCATGTCTGGGTTCCTCACTGCTGCCAGGCACTCTGTGCTGCGAGGGGCACAGGCCAGGCCCATGGGCATCTCACCACTGGGAGAGTTTTGAACAAGCTCAGCTGACCCGGAAGAATCGCTGCCTGGTGTTCAGGACCGAAGGAAGTGGCAGAACCCACATCAACAGCCTCGGGAAAGCAGGCATGATATGCACTGCATATATGCTGCAGAGCCCCGAATGCTTTTGTTCTGAGAATGATGCTTGTGCCCGCTGCTCACCCTTGGGTCCCACACCATTTGCAAGCATTCCTCAGCTTAGTCTGCTGACCCATCTTGCAAAGCCCCATTGTCGCCCCCTGACCCCCGGCCCCACTCTCTTCTGGTCATGGCCTGTGTCCTTGCTGTCCCTGCACCGTATCACCACCTGACTCCTGTCAGTGCAGTAGACAGGCGTTTGCAGGGCGCGTACTGGGGGCAGGACCCTCCCTGGGATCTCCGGTCTGGTTGAAGGTCTCTGGCGTAGCCTTAGACTTGCTCCAGGGAGTCCAAGTCCCTGGAGGACAGGTGCCTCTCTGTATGTCCGCATTCCACAGTGCCTAGCCAGTCGGGGTGTCATTAAATGCTGCTTTTAGTGTTTTAAAAATAATAACAATAACAAAACAATAATTACTGGACTAAGGAAGACAGATCCAGTAGTGATATATAGGTGATGAGACGTTTTACCCAAGAAAGATATGCTTAATTTCTAGGGGGGAAAATGGCATAATTGTCAGAGCTGCCATTTGATGTGGCCCATTTATGACCTCTGACCACCTGAGCAATCCTTCAAGGTGTGTATTATTACCTATCATAAAGAGGGGGAACCCAGGTGCTGGTCCGTGTAATAAATGTAGTAAGTTGTGGTGGGAGTTATGGTGTGGGTCTTTCGGACTCCAAAGCTGTGATTTTTTTTCTTAAGCCATGTTGCTTATTATTTTCATTCATTGTGTTCATCTACACAGAAGATGTAGCATAAAAGATGCGTGTGCACATTTCTCCTGTGCCTGCCTTATGAGAGGACATAAGCACAGGGTGGATTATACGTCTTATTCTCACGGGGAGGATGTGTGCTCAAAGAATATGATTAACGGGTCAAAAATGGCTGTGATAAGTGCCCACGAGGAGGATGCGTGAGTTGCTGGAATAGTCTTGCTGAACATTCGTGTTCTGTTTTAAAGCTAGTAGCACAGCTAGGCTCTGGCGCCAGAAATACTGTTGAAAACTAGATTTCAGTTTCCTGTCTCTTGCTGACCAATTTCAACTTTGCGATCCTGTAGTTTTGTTTCTCTCTGAAGTATGGGCCTTATAACTTGCCCACCCCAACTTGGCCTGGTTCCTTCAGTTGCAGCTGGTAGAACCGACCGGCTTTGAGAAAGCTCACTGGAAGGCCAGGCTTCGGAAGTGGAGGGATGCTTGGGCTGGGGCTGTGTTCAGGCTGAGCTGAAAAGCACAACCTGTTAGATTTGTAGGCCATCCTTAACTCCAACAGAAAGGCAGGAGAACATTAATGATTAGGGCACCCCTTTTTAGTAAATGAAATATCCCCCTACGAGACCTCTACACGTCAAAACCTTGAGAGGGGTGGGGTGGGCAGGGGCAGGGTGGTGTCACACCCCTGCTCATACTAATGAGATTCGTTAACTCCAGGAGACCGTGAGGTTTGTGAAGGGACGTTATGGTGGCCATTCTCTTCCTTGACAAAGGAACCTCCATCGTCACTTTGCCTTCCTCTGTCCCTGCCTGTCATTAAAGTAGAGTGGAGACAGGGCCTGGAGAGAGGAACCTTTCCACCAACTGCTTCCTGGAACTCTAAGAAGCTCAGCTGTTCCGTGGACAAAAATTAATTCAGCATGTGGCACATAGCTGGTTGAATATTCCTCACCACTGGGAGAAACTGCTAAGCCTTATGGATTCTGGATCCTTCTAGGTGCATAGAACACTCAGGAAATGGTGAGGGCTGTATGACAGCATGTCTCTCTTTAGTGTGAAGACTCCATACGGGTCTTTGAAAAGAGTGCAGGTTCCCTGGAGCTGGTGGGAGGAGGTGTCTCTGAAATACCGCCCAGTAGGGGTGTGCCTGAAACCTCGTGTGCTCTCCTCCAGCAGGATGCCAGGGACAGACTGGGTGTGTGACTGGCACAGCATACCTGCGGACTTAGTGCAAGAATTTAGCACCTCTAACATATTGCCAAAAGAATGTAAGGCACTGAAAACCAGCTGAGCACTTCTCAAGCAAGGCACAGGTGGTGATTGTCTGCCGTGACGCTGGGACCATGCACGTCCACGTACCTAGCTTGTCAGAGAGGGTGTCTATCCAAAACCTATCCTCTCTTTGCAGGTCTGATAGAGTTTGCCATGTTAACAGAGGAACTTTCTTGCCCTGCTGTGTATGGGGTTTCCATAGTTTTAAAATATCAAAGATTTCCAGCTGAGGAGATGGAGATGGCAGGGAGCAAATGCACAGATGCTGTTCTCAAACTTTATGTTTAAAATGCTTTCGGGAAGCTATTAGTCTTTTGGCTGCTGTCATTTTTTTTTTAACTGTTTGTTTCCTTTTTGTAATAAAAGTATTTTAAAAGCAATATATGTTCCTGGAAGAAAGTGTGAAAAGTTCTAAAAAATATAAAGGACCTAAGAAAAAAGTGATACATGATTGTACCTTCAAGAGGCAACTCTAACGGTAACCAAAATACTCATCTCTAGTCTTTTGTGGAGGAAGATTATGAAGGGGTATGTATGCATGTCTGCGTACATCATTTTTGCTAAACTTGTGTTATCTGGTTATTTGAATGCTGTCTTTTGAACTCTGTATTGTAGAGTAAGTCCTCCCTATGTGACTAATAATTTTTTGCTAGGAAATTTTTTCTGCTTGGAAAATACTGCTTTCCTTACCACGTTTTCCTGAGAAGGGAAACCTACCTTGACGGGAGCTTTAGTTTGGATATAAATAAGCCTAGTTGTTTTAAAGCATTGTTTTTTTGCTAGAGAGAGAGACATTCCATTTGTTTCTGAGTTATAAAATGTTTCATCCCTTTGTGACTTTTTTTTGGAGGGGGTTAGGGGAGGCACAAGATTTTGAAACTATATAGTTTTTTTCATTTGATGGTCTTTGTGGGTGAAATTATTTGTCTATATTCTTTCCAACAAATGCATCATTCCTCCTCAGAGCTAATCTCCCTTTGGATTTCTCAGTGAAATTCTCATCATCTTATTTGTTATTCTTCACCAAACGGTTTCATTTTTAAAGTGATTTTTATGGAACATAAATTCCCTTTCTCATGGAAAAAGCCTGAAACCCAGGTCAGGATCTGTGCGCAGTCCCCGTGGGAGGAGCATCCCGCCTCCTTTTATCTCATGGTGCTTGAGAGTCTTTTTTCCTCTTCTCTCCCTTACACACTTTTGGCTGGAATAGAATGTTTCCAAGCAGGTGTGTCCTAACCCAGAAGCCTGGGTTTAAGGATGCTTTCGTAAAAACAAATGAGCAGTGAGCATATTCAATGCCATACAATTAGATCTCAAAATAGCAACTCTAGATTTTTAAAAATAAAAGATACTAAACCCAATGGAAATGACATGCTTCCAAAAACACCTACAGCATAACATTTCTACATTAGTCAGAGAAATACAGATAGAATTAGTGAAGTATTGGCAAAGATAAATAGAAAGTTGTGCAATTTAGGCAGGAGCTAACTCACATAGAAAAGAGTGTACCAAAGAGATAAAACAGTGGAAGTGACCAGAGAAGAATTTCCTCTTCTTTGCAAACACCTGCACCGATGAATGCCAAGGAATGGGGACGACAGTGAAATAAGCCACAGAATTATAAATACCTTTTATCTCTTATAAAATAATGCATGCATTGAAATAGAGTTTCAGCAGTAATAGGAAGCTCATAGTCAGGGTGACCACACAGTCTGCTTTGCTCACAACAGTCTCTGTTCTCGCCTTAAGTCCTTGCACAGTTATTATTAGCATTGCCTATGCTCCAAACATTGTAGCCGTTTGGCCATTAAGTTGCACGGTCTCTCTATAATAGCAAAACTCAAATGTTTGTCATATGAAATATAATTAATAAAGACACTGGCTTCATTCAAGGGTTTTGGAATGTGAAGTCGAAATGACAGAACAAAATTCAGCATGTTTACATCAACAGCTCAGATCTACAGTGCCACTGGAGAGTTGAATGCATGAAGATTTCAGAAGAACATGGGTATGGAAGAATGAGGTTATCTTCATGATTATAATAATGACGTGCTATTTGCAGGGCCATTTACAGTTTCCAGAGAACTTCCGTATCCCTGGACTTGAGTGGTGTGGAAGGAGATGCCAAGCCACTTCTGCTCTCGAGTTTTGGCAACCCCACACTGGGGGTAGATGCTATTGCTTATTGCTTCTGGAGGGAAGGGAGTCAAGATAGACTGGAGCACATTCAAAGAATGACTGGCACCTCAGAGGCAGGAAACTTTTGGGAAAATCTTAGGAAATGAAAGCTACTTATCAACATTGAGTTATGACTGATGGGTACCAGCAGCTTCATTTAGACAACTTAGAGCCTGCTTTTAGAGAAGATGGATAGTTCACTGTGATTGATAGAAAAAGGGCCCAATGAGGAAAAGCAGCTCCTTAGGAGAGCATTTTGATGTGGTAGGATTGATCATTTGGAAGAAGGTGTCTTGTAGTCAAACTCTATAAATGTATTGCTGGAAAGTTAAATTGATCCTATGGAGTTTTTGTTATTCTTTATCCTCCCTATTCACTATTAACAGGATAATATTATCTAATAATTATCCAACAGCAGCACTTTCTTTCCTTCCTAGAGAAATAATTGAAAAGAAATGAATATTTAAGTCCAAAGGATTAACATTCAAACGTCTGTATTTTGGGGGGGGGTGTCAAATAGCTGGTGTCCAGGGCCAGCAGTTGCCTGAGTGACTCGGGGTGTCAGTTACTACTGGCTGAGGAAGGGCTGTACTTCCGCCTGGCAGAAAGATGGGTTCAGTCATTCAGATTCGATCCATTTGGAAATGACTTCATTGCGAGTGACCCAGTGATGGTCATGCTCATTCCAAGAAGGGAAGGAGCCCGACAGTTGCCTCCTGGCTCCTCTGGAGGGGAAATCAGGACACCCTGAAACTGTGACATGCAGAGTGACCCCATTCCTCTTTCTGAGTCATTGGAGAAGTAGAATGGGGTGTTGGAAAAAGTCTGCCCTAAGCTTGATTTCCAGTGCTAAGGTCTTAGGTCTGTTTTTTAATCTGTGTGGGGTGGGGTTGGGGGACAGTCATGGAAGATTTGCTGAGAAACTCAGTGAGCTCTTGGATATAAAGCACTTCAAGCTTTGCTTAGAGCCCGGTCATTGCATCTTGTCCTGACGCAGTCTGTTGTCAGTATGTTTTACTCTCCCTGGTAAAGCCCCAGGCTCCTCACTTTCCTGGGCCGGGCAGTACTGGCGCGGAGCTGACAGAATGCTCAGGGACAGGCCCAGAGGGAGCAAGAGTCCCTCTGCCAAAGAGCTCAGTGGTTTCTATGGTTTTATTCTTATCAGTCAGTCTATATCAAAGTAGATTTTAGTACAGTAGTGAGGTAGTCTTTTATTTAAAAGCTTTGGAAGAAAGTTAAATGAGAATGGGCTGTAATAAATGGCATAATATAGTTTAAATTTCATGTCAGTATAAATAAATAGAACTGCTTTACTTAAGACATGTACGAATATCTTTATTTTTTCAGTTAACTGATTAATTAATATTAGACCTACCTGCATTGCCTTATCACTTGAAATCTCTTTATAATGTTACCACATTGCAGCAGCGTGTGACTTTCCTAGGCAACTCCTTGAGGGTAGAAATTTTACTGAGGATTTTGTGGGGAGACTGAGGAAAGGGTTTCCATCATACACCATATGGCGAAACCTCAAAATTTTCCTTGAACATCTTACAAAACTAAAGTCTAATATAATACAGTCAGGATATTGACCTCACTCAGCCAAGATATCTCCCTCACCACAAGCATCTCTTATGTGGTCCTTGTATAGCCACACTTACTTTCCCCCCACACCCACCTCCCCCAGTCCTTGAAAACCACTAATCTGTTTCCATTTTTGTTATTTTTGTCCTTTCAAGAATATCATGTACATGGGATCATAGACTGTTAACCTTTTAGACTTGGCTTCTTTCCACCCAGCATGTTCTCTGGTGATGCACCCAGGTCGTGGTGTGCAGGAATAGTGTGCTCCGATTTACTGCCGGTAGAGTATTCCATGGTCTGGATGTGCCACAGTGCGTTTAGACATTTACCCACTGAAGGACGTCTGGGCTATTTCCAGATTTTTGCTATTATGAATAAAGCTGTTACGAACACTGGTATACAGGTTTTGAATGAATGTAAGTTTTAATTTTTCTGGGATAAATGCCCACAAGTGCAGTTGTGTATGGTAGTTAAATATTTAGTTTTTTAAGAAACTGCCAAGCTGTTTTCCAGAGTGGTTGTACCATTTTACGTGCTGGGAGCAATGTATGGTTGATTTAAGTTTCTCCATATCTTTGAAAGCCATTTTGTGTTGCCACTGTTCTTTTACCTATTCTGATGGGTGTGTAGTGATATTTCCTTTTGGTTTGGTTTTGTATTCTCCTAATGGATAATGATGCTAAATATCTTTTTATATACTTGTTTGCCCTCTGTGTATCATCAGTGAAATGACTGGTGATGTCTTTTTTGTATTTTATAGTGGACTTTTTTTTTTAACTGTTGAGTTTTGAGAGCTGTTTATATATTCTAGAGATTAGTCCTTTGTTGGATATGTGGTTTGCAAATATTTTCTCTCAGTCTGTATGTTGTCTTATCTTCTTAATAGGTCTTTCAAAGAGCAAAGGTTTTTAATTTTGATGACATGTATTTTATCAATTCTTCCTTTTATAGATTGTGCTTTTGATGAAAAGTCAAATAAATCTTTACTTAGTTCAAGGTACCCAAATTTTTCTCATGTCTTTCTTTTATAAATTTTATAGTTTTATGTTTAAACTTGTAACCCATTTTGGGTTATTTATATAAGTTATGAGGTTTAGGTTGAAAAAAAATTGTAGGAATACAATTGATATTTGCATGTTTATCTTGTATCCTATGATGTTGCTGAACTAAATTACTGGTGCTTAGAGATTTTTGTAGATGTCTTCCCATTCACCCCCTGTTTTAGCTTATAGATGCCCAGTTACACCAATACCATTTATCAGAAAGGCAACCCTTCCTTCATTGAATTACTCTTGGCACCTTTATCAAAAGTGAGGGAACATATTGGTGTGTATTTATTTCTGGGCTCTTTATTTGTGTTCTACCGACATATATATCTGTCCTCCACCAATACCATACAGTCTTGATTACTGTAACTATATAATGGCTTAAAATTGTGTAGACTGATTCTTCTCACTGTATATTTCCTTTCTGAAATTGTTTTAGCTACTGTGCTTCTTTTGTCTCTTCATAAAGAATGATCTTGTCTATATCTGCTGGGGTTAACTAAAAACTCTTGCTGGGATTTTGATAACAATTACACTAAACCTTTATATCAGGTTGGGGATAATTAACATCATTACTATGTTAAGTCTTTTATTCCATGAACATGGTATGTCTCTCCACTTATTTACATATTCTTTGATATGTTTCATCAGTGTTTTGTATTTTTAGCATATAAGTCCTCTATATTATACTAGCTCTTATTTTTTGGGCAGTTGTAAATAGTGTCATATTTTGAATTTCAGCATCTAAATGTTCATTGAGAGTTTATAAAAATACAATTAATCATTGAAGGTCTTATACACTGTGACCTTGATGAACTACTTTATTCTAAGGACATTTTTCAGATTACTTGGAAGTTTCTTCATTTATTATCATAATGTCAATAAATAGGGTAGTTTTATTTCATCTTTTCTAATATGTATACACTTTGGTTATTTTTCTTGCCTCATTGCATTGTCTAGATCTTTCAGTACTCTGTTGAGTAACAGTGGTGAGAGGGGACACCCTTGCTTTGTTCTTAATCTTAGGAAAAAAAGCATTCAATCTTGTGCCATTGAGTATAATGTTAGCTACTATTTAAAAAAAAAAGATATTATTTATTAAGTTGAGGAAGCTTCTCTCTATTCCTATTTTTCTGAGAGATTTTTACCATGAATGGGTGTTGTATTTTGTCAAATTATTTGTCTCCATCAAGTAATATGATCTCGGGATTTTTCTTCTTTAGCTTGTTTATATGGCAGATTGCATTGGTTGATTTTCAAATGTTGAAACAGCCTTGCATACCTGAAATAAACCACACTTATAGTATATAATTTTCTGTACATATTGATGATTTATATTTGCTAATATTTTGTTAAGGGTTTTTATATCTATGTTGATGAGAAATATTATTCTGTAATTCCTTCTTTTCCTATTGTTTTTGTCTGGTTTTGGTATCAGGATAATGAAAATAGCTTTATAAAATGAATTGGGAAGTATTGCCTCCTCTTCTATATTCTGAAAGAGATTTTATAGAATTGGTGTGTGAGTTATTTAAACATTTGGTAGAATTTTCATGTGAAACTATCTGGGTTTGGAGATTTCTACTTTATAAGTTTTAAAATAACACATTTAATGTAATACTTATAGTGCTATTCAGATAATATATTTGATATCCAGTGAATTGCAGTAATTTGTGTTTTTTGAGTAATTGGGTCATTTCATCTAAGTTGTTAAGCTTTTCTGTGTAGAATTGTTCATAGAATTCTTTTGTTATGCTTTCAGTGTCTGCAAGGTCTGTAGTGAATAATATGTGTTTCATCTTTGATACTGGTAATTTGTGTCTCCTGACTTGCTGGAGGTTTGTCAGTTTTATTGATCTTTTCAAAAACCAGTTCTTTATTTCATTGATTTTCTCCATTTTTGTTTTTAAAATTGGTTTCTGCTCTTTTCATTTCCTTCCTTTTTCTTGTTTTGAGTTAATTTTTCTCTTCTCTTTCTAGATTCTTGACATGAGAGCACAAATGATTTGAGACTTTTCCTCTTTCATAACATAATCATTTAGTACTATAAATATCTCTATCAGCACTGGTTCAGTTGTGTCCCACAGATATGGTATGCTATATTTTCACTTTGATACTGTTTTAAAAAAATTTCTTTGTGACTTCTTCTTTGATTAATGGATTAGTTAGAAGTGTGTTGTTCAGCTGCCAGGTGTTTATATGTTTTTCTGGTTTTTTTCTGTTACTGATTTTTGTTTTGATTCCACTGTGGTCAGATAACCCACTATGTATAATTTCAGTTCTTTTTGATTTGTTGAAGTTTGTTATATGGTCCAGGATGTATCCTGTGTTGATTATTATGTTCTGAGAATTTTTGAAAAGTATGTGTGTTCTGTTGTTTTTGCTAGAGTGTTGTATAAATGCCTGTTAGATCTGTTTAATTCTTCTAAATGCTTCTGTTTAGTTATTTTTTGTAGAGAAGGGTATTGGATTCTTCAGCTATAATTGTGATTTGTCTATTTCTCTTTTCAATTTTATCAGTTCTTCACATTTTATGGCGTGTTGTTTGATGCACACACATTTGCGATTTCTATGTCTTTTGGTGAATAACCGTTTTATCATTATATAATGTTCCCTTGGTAATTTTCTTAGTTCTGAAATCTGCTTTATCCGATATTATATAGCCACTCATCTTCATTTTTTTGGTTAATGTAAGTGTGGCATATTTTTTCCATCCTTTGATTTTCAGCCTATGTGTACCATTATAGGTGACCCAACCAGTGTAACTGCAGTGGCTGCTCCCCCATCTCTCACACATCTGGGCCTGCTTGGTGCACCTTCTGCCTGTGGGTCATTTATTTAATCCACTCCACCAATTTCTTTGCTTAATTGGTATATTTAGACCATTTATACTTAATGTAATCACTGATATGTCAGGGCTTAGGTCTGCCATTTTATTTTTTTGTTTTGTTTGTTCTGTTTTTTTTTTCTTTTTTGTCTCTTCCTGTGAGTAACTTTAACTTGCTTTGACTTCCATTTTGATTTATTTATAGTGTTTTGAGTGCATCACTTTGTATGACTGTGCTAATTATTGCTCTAGGTCTAGGTATCATTATCTATCTATCTATCTCATCTGTAACTTATCATAAGGTGTCAACATTTTACTAGTGTAGAAATCTTAAACTCCTTTTACCCTTCCAAATATATAATATATACCAAATATATAATTGTGTTAAATATTTCTTCCATATGTATTTATAACAAGTATATCAGATAGTGTTAAAATTTTTGCTTCAACTGTCAATTATAAATAATGAAACTTAAGCAGAGAGGGAAATGAATTGTATTTATCCATGTTTTCATCCTTTCTATATATTGTTCTTTCTTCCTTTCTGATGTTCCAAGATTCTTTCTTTTGTCATTATCTTTCTGTTCAGAGAAACTTCTTTAGGCCTTCTTTTAGGGTAGGTCTGTTGGTTACAAATCCTCTTAGTTTTGTTCTCCTGAGAATGTCTTGATTTCTCCTTACTTCCTGAAGGAAATTTTTCCAGATAAAGAATTCTGGGTTGACGGTTCTTTTCTTTCATCATTTGAAGGATGCTGTGTTATTTTTCTTTTGCCTCCATGGCTTCTGATCAGAACTCACTGCCATTCAAATTGTCTGCCTTTGTAGGTGAAGTGTTTTTTTCTCTTTCACTGCTTTCAAGATTTTCTTCGTCTTTAGTTTTGAGAACTTGACCATGACATATCTTGATGTGGATTTCTTTGGATTTATTCTGTTTGAGTTTTGCCCAGTTTTTAAACTCTGTATGTCTTTTACCAAATTTGGGGATTTTATTGTTTCTTCAAGTCATTGTTTCTTCAAGGACCTTGCCAAACCTGCCCCCTCTATCTTCTCTTCCTGAGATTCTGGTGACTTTGTTATAGGCCCACAGGTCTCTGAGGCTCTGTTCATTGGGTGGTCTTTTTCTTCTTTTTTTCCCCCCAGTATATTTTCTCTCTGTTCTTCAAATTGGGTAATTTATTTTCTCTTCAAGTTCACACATTCATTCCTCTTTCCCCTCCATTTTGCTGTTGAGTCCATCCATTGAGGTGTTTATTTCAGTTTTTTTTCACTTCTAAAATTTAAAGTGTTATAAGGTGATAATTATAAAATATTTAAAAAAACCAATGTGGCCATAAAAGCCAAGTGACATTCTTGAAGCCCCTTTGTGAGAAGGCCCCTGGATCAGTCAGATGGACTTTAGGTTCATTCAACCAGATTTATTCTGGGGAAGAATTCTGGTACATTAGATTCTTCAAATATTTTTGCAATCTACTATCTATTTTCTGGTGTGTTCAGAGAGGAGTCTGTGACTTTTACAATAATCGTACTCTCAAGTTCAGTTGGAAGACATTAAAAGCAATTGTTGGCCTCAGTCATATATCTCTGGTTGTACAAAGGTTGGACATTATTTTCAGATATTCCCCTGACTAAACCAAGGGCATCCACTCTTCTTTCTCCAGGCCTAGTTTGTTACTTTTGCTGATCTTGGATGAGAGTATCTTGGAGATGAAATGCTTGGGTTCAGTGTCATTTGGGAAGATGACTTTGGTACACTAGAGGCTCACCGTGGACCACGTGGGGAACAACCAGGGCAGACTTAACTGAGGGCCTACTGTTCTTGCCCAGACTTCCCACTCTCCAGTGAGATTGTCTCTCCCCTCATTCCCAGTGGCTGAGTTCCAACTTCCTCTACTCCTGGTGCAGATCCCTGAGCCACTGAGATCACCAGATACCAAGCTTAGTTTATAATTTCCCATCCTTAATGTCTCCCCCAGCCTTGAGGCAAAGCTAAGGTGAGTTTTATTGTATGGCATTGAAATAAACCTATTGTATACCTTTGTGAACCAAATTTGAAATACAGATTAAAAGGTATACTTCCAGGATAAAAGCAGAATGACAATTTGGAGGTTGGGCTCTCAATGGAGACTTGGCTTTTAACCAGTTTCTGCATCTTTCTGCTCCCTTATAGTGAAATGACAAAATATACCTCCCATGAATGAATGAGGATTGAATGAGATGTGCAAGGTCTGGTACTCAGTGCATGATGACACATCACTGCTGCCTCATTAAAACCTTAATTTTCGGTAACACCTGACACATTGTGTGGAATATACTAGTACTTTACAAATATGGTTGAATGAACTTAGAGTCCATCTGGCAAATCCCAGGGCCTTCTTACAAAGGGCTTTCAGAATGCCCCCTGGCTTTCTATAGTCATACTTAAAAAAAAAAAGAACCTATCATTATCTTAAAACACTTTAAATAAAATAGTCACAAAGTTTATTCAGTTCGTAACTGTGGTCTATCCACTTATGGATGGGATCACTTTTTAAGCTATAAATCTATAAGTTGATGGAATGTAAGTAATATAAATCCTTAAAGAACAGATTCTTTTTTTTTTACAATTTATTTTGGTATCATTAAAATTACATGTACAATATTATGGTTATTAAACTACCCCCTTCATCAGGTCCCCCCCCACCAACCCCATTACAGTCACAGTCCATCAACGTAGTGAGATGCTATAAAATCACTACTTGTCTTCTCTGAGTGGTACAGCCCTCCCCGTGCCCCCCCAACATTACGTCTGCTAATCATAATGCCCCTTTCTCCCTCTTGTCCCTCCCTTCCCTCCCATCCTCCTTGGTTCCTTTCCCTTTGGTAACTATTAGTCCATTCTTGGGTTCTGTGCGTTTGCTGCTGTTTTGTTCCTTCAGTTTTTTTCTTTGTTCTTATACTCCACATATGAGGGAAATCATTTGATACTTGTCTTTTTTGGCTTGGCTTATTTCACTGAGAATAATACCCTCTAGCTCCATCCATGTTGTTGCAAATGGTAGGATTTGTTTTCTTCTTATGGCTGAATAATATTCCATTGTGTATATGTACCACCTCTTCTTTATCCATTCATCCACTGATGGACACTTAGGTTGCTTCCATTTCTTGGCTATGGTAAATAGTGCTGCGATAAACATAGGGATGCATCTGTCTTTTTGAAACTGGGCTGCTGTATTCTTAGGGTAAATTCCTAGGAGTGGGATTCCTGGGTCAAATGGTATTTCTATTTTGAGTTTTTTGAGGAACCTCCATACTGCTTTCCACAATGGTTGAACTAATTTGCATTCCCACCAGCAGTGTAGGAGGGCTCCCTTTTCTCCACATCCTTGCCAACATTTGTTGTTGTTTGTGTTTTGGATGTTGGCCATCCTCACTGGTGTGAGGTGATATCTCATTGTGGTTTTAATCTGCATTTCTCTGATGATTAGCGATATGGAGCATCTTTTCATGTGCCTGTTGGCCATCTGAATTTCTTCTTTGGAGAAGTGTCTATTCATGCCCTCTGCCCATTTCTTAATTGGATTATTTGCTTTTTGTTTGTTGAGGTGTGTGAGTTCTTTGTATATTTTGGATGTCAACCCTTTATCGGGTATGTCATTTATGAATATATTCTCCCATACTGTAGGATGTCTTTTTGTTCTACTGATGGTGTCCTTTGCTGGACAGAAGCTTTTCAGCTTGATGTAGTCCCTCTTGTTCATTTTTGCTTTTGTTTCCCTTGCCCAGGGAGATATGTTTGTGAAGAAGTCGCTTATATTTATGTCCAAGAGATTTTTGCCTATGTTTTTTTCTAAGAGTTTTATGGTTTCATGGCTTACATTCATGTCTTTGATGCATTTTGAGTTGACTTTTGTGTATGGGGTTAGACAGTAGTCCAGTTTCATTCTCTTACATGTAGCTGTCCAGTTTTTCCAACACCAGCTGCTGCAGAGGCTGTCATCTCCCCATTGTATATCCAAGGCTCCTTTATCATATATTAGTTGACTGTATATGTTTGGGTTAATGTTTGGATTTTCTATTCTGTTCCACTGGTCTGTGGGTCTGTTTTTGTGCCAATACCAAATTGTCTTGATTACTGTAGCTTTGTAGTAGAGCTTGAAGTCGGGGAGCGTAATTCCGCCTGTTTGATTCCTCCTTCTCAGCATTTCTTTGGCTATTGAAGAAAGCTGTTGGTAGTTTGATAGGGATTGCATTGAATCTGTAGATTGCTTTAGGCAGTATAGCTATTTTGACAATATTTATTCTTCCTAGCCAAGAGCATGGGATGAATTTCCATTTGTTAGTGTCCTCTTTAATTTCTCTTAGGAGTATCTTGTAGTTTTCAAGGTATAGGTCTTTCACTTCCTTCGTTAGGTTTATTCCTAGGTATTTTATTCTTTTTGATGCAATTGTGAATGGAATTGTTTTCCTGATTTCTCTTTCTGTTAGCTCATCATTAGTGTATAGGAAAGCAACAGATTTCTGTGTGTTAATTTTGTATCCTGCAACTTTGCTGAATTCAGATATTAGTTCTAGTAGTTTTGGAGTGGAGTCTTTAGGGTTTTTTATGTACAATATCATGTCATCTGCAAATAGTGACAATTTGCCTTCTTCTTTACCAATCTGGATGCCTTGTATTTCTTTGTTTTGTCTGATTGCCATGGCTAGGACCTGCAGTACTATGTTGAATGACAGTGGAGAGAGTGGGCATCCCTGTCTTGTTTCCTATCTTAGATGAAAAGCTTTCAGCTTCTCACTGTTAAGTGTGATGTTAGCTGTGGGTTTGTCATATATGGCCTTTATGATGTTGAGGTACTTGCCCTCTATACCCATTTTGTTGAGGGTTTTTATCATGAATGGATGTTGAATTTTGTCAAATGCTTTTTCAGCATCTATGGAGATGATCATGTGGTTTTTGTTCTTCTTTTTGTTGATGTGATGGATGATGTTGATGGATTTTCGAATGTTGTACCATCCTTACATCCCTGGGATGAATCCCACTTGATCATGGTATATGATCCTCTTGTATTTTTGAATTCGGTTTGCTAATATTTTGTTGAGTATTTTTGCATCTACGTTCATCAGGGATATTGGTCTGTAATTTTCTTTTTTAGTGAGGTCTTTGCCAGGTTTTGGTATTAGAGCAATGCTGGCTTTATAGAATGAGTTTGGAAGTATTCCCTCCTCTTCTATTTTTTGGAAAATTTAAAGGAGAATGGGTGTTATTTCTTCTCTATATGTCTGGTAGAATTCAGAGGTGAATCCATCTCGCACGGGGGTTTTGTTCTTGGGTAGTTTTTTGATTACTGATTCAATTTCGTTGCTGGTGATTGGTCTGTTTAGTTTTTCTGTTTCTTGCTTGGTCAGTCTTGGAAGGTTGTATTTTGCTAAGAAGTTGTCCATTTCTTCTAGGTTTTGCAGCTTGTTAACATATAGATTCTCATAATAATCTCTTATAATTCTTTGTATTTCTGTGGGGGCCATCGTGATTTTTCCTTTCTCATTTCTGATTCTGTTTATGTGTGTAGGTTCTCTTTTTCTCTGAATTAAGTCTGGCTAGGGGTTTATCTAATTTGTTTATTTTTTCAAAAAACCAGCTCTTGCTTTCATTGATTTTTTTCTATTGTTTTATTCTTCTCAATTTTATTTATTTTTTCTCTGATCTCTATTATGTTCCTCCTTCTGCTGACTTTGGGCCTCATTTATTCTTCTTTTTCCAATTTCAGTAATTGTGTCTTTGGACTATTCATTTGGGATTGTTCTTCCTTCTTTAAATAGGCCTGGATTGCAATATACTTTCCTCTTAGAACTGCCTTTGCTGCGTCCCACAGAGGTTGTGGCTTAGTGTTGTTGTTGTCATTATTCTCCATATATTCTTTGATTTCTGTTTTGATTTGGTTGTTGACCCATTGATTATTTAGGAGAATGTTAAGTGTCCATGTATTTGGGAGCCTTTTTGTTTTCTTTGTACAATTTATTTCTAGTTTTATACCTTTGTGATCTGAGAAGTTGGTTGGTAGAATTTCAATATTTTTGAATTTACTGGGGTTCTTTTTGTGGCCTAGTATGTGGTCTATTGTGGAAAATGTTCCATGTGCACTTGAGAAGAATGTGTATCCTGCTGCTTTTGGGTGCAGAGTTCTGTAGATGTCTGTTAGGTCCATCTGTTCTAGTGTGTTGTTCAGTGCCTCTGTGTCTTTACTTATCCTCTGTCTGGTTGATCTGTCCTTTGGAGTGAGTGGTGTGTTGAAGTCTCCTAAAATGAATGCATTGCTTTGTATTTCCTCCTTTAATTCTGTTAGTATTTGTTTCACATATGCCGGCGCTCCTGTGTTGGGTGCATATATATTTATAATGGTTGTATCTTCTTGTTGGACTGACCCCTTATCATTATGTAATGTCCTTCTTTATCTCTTGCTACTTTCTTCATTTTGAAGTCTATTTTGTCCAATAGAAGTACTGCAACACCTGCTTTTTTCTCCTTGTTGTTTACATGAAATATCTTTTTCCATCCCTTCACCTTTAGTCTTTGTATATCTTTGGGTTTGAGGTGAGTCTCCTGTAAGCAGCATATAGATGGGTCTTGCTTTTTTATCCACTCTGTTACTCTGTGTCTTTTGATTGGTGCATTCAGTCCATTTTCATTTAAGGTGATTATTGATAGATATGTACTTATTGCCATTGCTGGCTTTAGACTCATGGTTACCAAAGGTTCAAGGGTAGCTTCTTTACTATCTAACAGTCTAACTTAACTTTCTTGTTAAGTTATTGTAAACAAAGTCTGATGATTCTTTATTTCTCTCCCTTCTTATTCTTCCTCCTCCGTTCTTTATATTCTAGGTGTTTTATTCTTTGCCTTTAGTTAGTATTTGGATGGTCTGCTTTCTTTGCTATGATTTTATTTTCTCTGGTGACCTCTTTTTAGCCTTAGGAGTGCTTCCATCTAGAGCAGTCCCTTTAAGATATCCTGTAGAGGTGGTTTATGGGAGGCAATTTCCCTCAGCTTTCACTTGTCTGGAAATTGTTTAATCCCTCCATCATATTTAAATGATAATCGTGCTGGATACAGTATTTTTGGTTCTAGGCCCTTCTGTTTCATTACGTTAAATGTATCATGCCATTCTCTTCTGGCCTGTAAGGTTTTTGTTGAGAAGTCTGATGATAGTCTGATGAATTTTCCTTTGTAGGTGGTCTTTTTTCTCTCTCTAGCTGCCTTTAATTCTCTGTCCTTATCTTTGATCTTTGCCATTTTAATTATTATGTATCTTTGTGTTGTCTTCCTTGGGTCCCTTGTGTTGGGAGATCTGTAGGCTTCCATGGTTTGAGAGACTATTTGTTCCCCAGCTTGGGGAAGTTTTCAGCAATTATTTCTTCAAAGACAGTTTCTATCCCTTTTTCTCTCTCTTCTTCCTCTGGTACTCCTATGATGCGAATATTGTTCTGTTTGGATTGGTCACATAGTTCTCTTAAAATTCTTTCATTCCTAGAGATCCTTTTATCTCTCTCTGCCTCAGCTTCTCTGTATTCCTAAGAACAGATTCTTAAAGCTAGAAAGGGCTTTAGTCTTTTCACTTGTGCAGAAATTTGACCTATGGTACTTTAGGCACTATCCACTTGTTCATTCACCCATTCTTTCAGCACATATTTATTGCATATATGCTGTATTTGATGTGCTTTGTGACATGCAGTGTAAGATGTTCCTTAAGAAATTTAGAATCGAGTGGAAGAGTTGTGTAAAGCTGTCAGTAACTGCATGAAGTGCTGGCATATCCAGTATTCACTGTGTATTTGTTATATGCCATTAACTGGGGTAAGTGCTTTACGTGTATGAACTCATTTTGTCCTTACAACAGACTGAAGTAGAGTACTCAGAAGTTCATATTCTTATCATCCTGTTCTATGAGTGAGGGAAGATAAGACTCAAACTAATGAAAAGCCAAGGGGGATTCCATCTCTTGTGGTCTGGATCCAGAATCTGGGCTTTGAATGACTAGGTTATGGAAGATGCTCACATGCAGTGGGGAAGCACCCTGTTCAGTCTGGGAGCGGGGGATGGCCAAGGCTTGCTTCCTGTGAAGTAAGGACCTGGGGGCAGGGACTCACTCTTTCTAGAGACTGGTCATTTGCTTTGGCTATTTCATGAATGTATTCCTGAAAAATTATAAGGTACAGAACTAAACAATTGTACATATTACAAAAGGGAGAGGAAGGAAGCAGCGGCGAGTAGCCCAGGGGGCGGTGGAGTGTGCGGAGGTCCGAACGTCAGGGGCGGTGGGCCCGCTCACCTGACGGAGGCATGTGCTTCAGCGCTTTCTCATTCCTGCCATTTGCCGCGATCCACTCCCTCTGCCCACCGCTGTTGTCTCTGCCTGAGACACGTTAACCCTCAGCATTATTTCTGGGGAGGGGTCCTGATCCCCAAGATTCTTTTTATCCCTTCCTTATAGATACTTATGTAGCCTTTCATAGCCCTTATCACAACTGCAACTGGGTAATTATTTAAGTGCTCTTTGCTCTGGTTCTAAGCTCTGTGAGGACAAGGACAGTCTCTTTTGCTCACCCTTATCTGCCTGGTACCTAGAATGTTGCCAAGCTCAAAGTCAGTGCCTGCTAGGCGTTGAGTTGCATCTCTTGTGCCAAAAAAGGATATATTGCAGTCCTAACTCCAGTACTTTGGAATGTGACCTTATTTGGAGATGAAGATGAGGCCTTTACAGGGGGAATCAAGTTAAGATGAGGTTGCTAGGGTGGGCCCCGATCCATTATGACTGTATCTTTGTAAAAGGGAAATTTAGATACAGACACACACACAGGGAGCGAGCCAGGTGAAGATGAAAGCCAGTTCTCTAAGCTAACAAACACTGAAAATCAACCACCCAGAAGCCACCAGCAGCTGGGGAGAGGTCTGGGACAGAGTCCCCTCAGCCGGAAATGGAACCGGCCCTGCCGGCACTCCGATCTTGGACCGTCGGCCTCTAGACTGTGAGGGAATGAAGGTCTGCTGTTCAGACCAGCAGTCTGTGGTGCTTTGCTACGGCAGCTCCTGCAGACTCCTCAGTGCCTGATAGGTATTGGTTGACTACAGAAGGAAAAAGCAATGCATGGAATCGCAATAGCCCTTTGCCTTACTTGGAGAAAAGCCTCAGTCAAGGGTTGTTGCTAATGCGATATTTAACATGTGCCATGTTTTTTTGTTTTTTTTTTTATTTCTCATTGTTAACTTCAAAACCAGAAAAGTTTAATTCTTTGTATGGCTCTTGAAAAACCCAAAATGTTGCAGCCTCCCAAATGTTTTGATTATCCTTCACCCCCTGGAGCTCTGACTTGAGAGCAGGGAGCGGGACAGAGGTTGCTGGTGTCTTCTGACAGTGTATGACACCAGGTATAAGCATAAAATCACAAAAACCACATATTGTAGAACCTGCATTAAATTGTAGGGAGAAAAATGTGAGTCATGCATGCGTCTGTGATGATCTTGTCATGCACGGTTTGTACCTGGCAGGCTTAATTTTTGCTAGGATTTCTGCCACCAACTGTCACTACATACTTTTCAATTTGCACAGCCTCATCACTGCCAAGAATGAAGTACCTCCGTGTGACTTGTAATTAACGGAACGGCTCCTGTTGCCCCCTCCCCAAATCCTGGGAGGTTAAATTTGCACATTCTGACAACGTGATTTCTTGATTTTGGATTTTGTTTTCTGTATGATCGTTGAGTTTTCTTGAATGAACTCCGTCGTAAACAGTGAGTCAGTGTTCAGCACCCAGGAGTTCTTCCTCCTCTGACAGTTTAATTGTTCTCTCGGCTTCCAGGCTTTTCACCTTTTCTGGAATACGATGCTTTCTCTACATCTTGTCTAAATGCAGGCATGAAAACATTGGGCAGGTTTATAAGCTAAAGAGCTAAAATCTAATTAGAAAGCAAATGTGATTTTTGCAAATATGTACAAAACTTCTTCAGAGACAGCTCAGGATTCACAGTTGGCCCACGACAGCTTGAGACTTTCGTCCCAGGATGCAGAACCCAAAGGAAAGGCAGGTGTTCTCTGGGATGTCATTTGGGTACCTGGGCACTTAACTGCTACTCTAGATACCATTTCATGACCAACTGTGTGAGTACCTCAGCTGCACTGGGGATACCTTGCCACCTGATTAACCTGCTTTATAGTTCATGATGAGCCCTGGTACCTGGAATCCTAGTAGCTGCTGTGTCAACTGCTTGTCCAAAGTGAGCCCCCACCTCCTCTCTTCAGCTCCCCCAAACCCACCAAGTCCTTCTGCCACTTGACGTCTGTTCCATCTCCTTGGGCTTGTTTTGTCCCCTCTGCTTTTCTCTGACCCTTCCTGTCATCCTGTAAACACATTAAATATAGATCACCCTTAAACAAAACAAAACTAAACTAAACTAAACAAAATCCTTTTCCTCAAGGTAGAAACTTCCTCTCTCATTTTTTTTTCTTGCAAAAACCTGGGAAATACCATTTTCTCCTTTTCACCTTCTGTTCACTTCTGCTCACTGCACTGTCACATCACTGTACCTTCTCTTATTAGGGGAACCACTAGTTTCCTAAATCAGGGACTTCTCGTCCTCATCTCATTTGACCTCAGAAGCACTTAGTGGTGACTGAGCAGCCATGTGGGAGCTGAAATCAGGGGGTGCAAGAAATAGAGAAGGGATGAATGGACATTAGGGGCCAGTTGGCAGATCTCTGCCCCACTGATGTTAATCTGTTTAAGTGAGTCCTCTTCCTCTTTTTTCCCCTTAATTTTCACTTTTATCAGTGGTTATCTTAGCATTTTACTTACATCTTTCTCTTCATTTTCGTTTTCTTCTTTTACATATCCTCTCTACTTTTATGTTCTTTCCCGGTAACATCATCATTTTCCCCAGCTTCTAGGGCCATCTCTCTACCTTCACTTATAACTCTTTATTTTCACCAAGGTTTGCTGAGCTCCAAACCTGTGTTTCCAAAGGCTCATGGACATGACCACCGCAAAGCTGTGTAGGCCCTTCATGTTCACACATCCCAAGAGGAATTTGATAATGTCTTTAGAATTGGCTCCCCTCCTGTGCCCTATTTCAGCAAGGGACAGGACCACTACTCTAGGCTGGAATCTTGGTATTTCCTCAGTCTATCTTCTGTTGCATCCTCATATCCAGTGTTACCAAGGCTGGTCAATCCTTCTTTATGCATAACTCTTACATTTATTATTTCTTTTCCATTTGCACTGTCATCATTTTGGTTCTGCCCTTAACATCTCTAAGACCTGTTAACTAAAATGTAGCCAGACAATTTTTTTCTCAAAGGTCCCCTGGTGATGTTGTTCAAGTGTGGGAAAGGTCTGTGGTGGGGCTGAGAGTCCGCATTTCTAATGGCCCCTAAGTGGTGGCAGTGCTGCAGCCGGGTGCACCGCAAGCAGTGACGGTCCCAAGGAGCAGGCCCACCTCCCAGCTCCCGCTCCCTCTGTGAGCTCTCTCTCCCCACCCTGCACTCCGCCCTGCATAGTACCTCCCCACGCTCACAAGTCTTCCTCTACAATGTTGACAACCTTCTAATTTCTTAAAGCAAAATAAAATGATGTATAACTCTCCTATTTAAAAAGCTTTACTAGAGATTTTATTGCCTCCAGGAAAAGGTACAGGCAGCAGAAAATGCAGAACAATACTGATGATCTGGAACCCACCTGCTTCCTACTCCCCCTGCTCTCTCAAGCCACAGAATATACATGCACATTTTCTTTTTTTTTCAGGGAAAGGGACTGAAGAATCTGTTGGATTTTCAAAGTGGTCTTTAACCCCAGCAAAGGGAACAACTACTGTCCTTTCTCAATGAGGGGATTTTATAGATGAAGAAACAGTGACCCATGTAGATTAGATAGTTTCCCTGAGCTCATGTAGATAATTGCAGAGACTAGAGTAGAGCTTGAATTCTTGGAGTTCCAGTCTGGTGTTGATCACAGTGCACCATAAAAACCACCCCTCATTAGTAAAGAAAGATCAGGGTCAGAGCAAGATGTGACTGTGAAGATGTGTGGTGACTTGAAGTCCCAAGAGCAAAGCAGCCTGTAGCTCCTTGAGTTCCTCCCCTTCAGCGTGTCCACCCCAGGGGGAGCCTTGGCTGCTCACCTGGTGAGGGAATGGGAACAGGAGAGAAAGAAGCGCCAACGATGCAGGAAAGACAACATGGGCCGTGACCGGGAGAGATGACGAGTAGTGTGAAGTGTCAAGGCAGTGACCTGTGGGCCGCATATGCAGGAAGCTGGCTATCTAGCCTGGGGGCCAGAGGAGGAGTGTGGGAGGCTTTTCCAGGAGGTCCTGATGGCTGTTTTCCAATATCTGCCAAACTACCATGTTGGGAGGTGTAGCAGAGTTTCCATGACTGTGTTGCACGGTGTCTGTGGATGTGATTCCTTCTTAGCATAGGGGGCTGGGTCAGATGACCTGGGTGCTGCCTTCACCCCCGTATCCTGGATTGTGTGCGCTTGAGTGATGAAGCCCTAGTAACGGGACTCACTTGTTGGACAGTTCAAGGGTCACAGATGTGGGTAAGTAGATACCATGGATGACAGTCATAATCTGGAAAGGTACTTTTAGTCAGGCTGCCTCTCCTGAATTTGCTTTGAATGTGTGACTATTTATTGTCTTGTGATTTTCTAAGACCTTCTATGGCTAACTCATTTTGTAGACTAAATCAGGGGTTGTCCAAAATTCTCCGTAAAGGGCCAGATAGTAAATGTTTACCTTTGTGGGCCATGAAGTCTGTGCCTTGACTGCTCGGCTCTGCTGCTGCAGCAGGAAGGCAGCCCCTAGGTCATCTGTGAGTGAACCTGTGCGGCTGGGTGCCAAGATAAGTTTATTTACAGAAACAGACAGCAGGGACTGGTTTGTCCCAGAAGGTTAAACGATCCTGTAGAGGAAACTGACTTTGCATTTCATTTCATACATTGGGTCAACAAGAGAAAATGGATTCAGCTTCTATTGATTGATTGTCTGTGATGTGCGTGTGACCATACTTCTTTATTTGTATGATCTCCTAGAAATAAACATGGTTTCCAGGGGAGTGCTACCGTATTTGATTAGAGAATTGAAACGTCACTTCCGAAGATCAGCGTTACTTCTTGTTTCTGCAGAAGACTTCAAACCTCAGCAGATCAAAGGGAACAACACATGTTGACTTTCAAAGCTATAAATTTACTATGAACATTGTTCATCTGTTTAGGTACTGTTTGGCTAGAGGACAACTTTTTTTTTTAAATGTCAAAATAAGTAGCATTTGACATTTTAAAATATAATTAGTATTGAACATTGAGTGAAGGGTGGGTCAGAGAAGCAGCTGAACACGTGGAAGCGTGGCTTCTGCTATGCCCCGTTTATTCCCCTTTGCAGTGATGGCAAAAGGTGGCAACCGCTGCAGCTTTGGGTCTGTTTAATCTCCAGCTGTGCGCATGTGATCAGTCATCTCTTGGACAGCAAAGGGCTGTTCCCAGGACCGGCAGTGGTTTTCCTGTGCTCGTCAGGGTTCTGTATGTGCTGCCCTTACAGTGTGTGGGCCCCAGGGGTGCATCGTCTGTGCTCGGGGACTCATCGGGAGCTCATGAGGACATCTCAGGACTTGCAGTTTGTACTGTTGACTTGGCAGCCAACTTCCTACCTTGGGGGGTTGTGCCCCAGCTTTCCTCCAAACAAAAATGAGGGAAATGACCCTTGAAAGTCTGCAAAAGCTCTTTGAAATTTCAAATGTGAATATTATCAATATGCAAATTATTATAATTCTCTCTCAGTTGCTGCCTTCTATTTACAAATATCTGAGTCTTTTCTTCCGGCTTCTGAATGAGACATAGAAGTCACCAAAACCAGCCTCAGAGGATTAAAGGAAACATGTATTGCCTGGAATGTGGAAAATCGAGAGTGCTACTTTCATAGAGGAAGAAAATACAGATTGTATCTGCTACAAAAGTTTCAGGCTATTTGGCTAAAATCTCTCCATGTATAGGGACGTACAAGGTGAATTTAAGTCAACAAGTAAATTCTTTTCAATTCAGATTAGAATCCAGAGAGCTATTTAAGGCAAAACCATCTTTCGGAATTTTTATTCTCTGCAGTTTCTTGGAATTGAAACTGCTCAAAAGAATTTTATGTTTTATTTTTAACCATTTAAAAACATACCATGGTAAGAGTGTGAAATCTACCATTGGAATTCCCATTTCTACCATTTTCAAAATGGATAAGGCTGGCTGAAAGCCGGTGTGACACTTGGGAGGGTTTTCTCTGTTGCTTTCCATCATGTGCTTGCTGAAATATGGCAAAGCACCGGGGAGGCCGGGGACCCATCTCCGTGTGAGGTCTCCTGGGGAGTCCGCCATGCGTGCCGCCTGCCGGGGTTCCCCCACTGCGCCCTGATGACGCTTTGGCCACCCTGCAACACAAGCATTTGCTCCATTTTGGATTTTCAAGTTAATAATCCCAGAAATGTTCTCTAAATGGATGTCTTTGTCTTTCATCTCCTTTTTCCAGGCCCATTGGTGGGGGATGCCACCCTATCCTGGTAGGTGGGGAGGGATATTTTAGCTTGAGAAATGGGTCTGTCAGGGATCAGAGGGCACTGCCTATGGGTCTGTAATAGTGTCATTGCCCCCGAGTGGAAGGGCATCAGCAAATCAGGACTAATATTTCAACAAATAGATGACAGCATGTATCTTAGTGATCATGGAAGGTGCATATTAGGCAGTACAAGCTGTTGATTGCAAGAACTCATTTTGTCGGAGATCTGGGTCAAGCGATACCACTAGTCTTTGCTTATTGTCAGTATTCAAAAGTTGAGCTTAATTTACAAGATGCTAAGTGGCCATGTTTTTCTTTCCTTGGAGAGTGTACATCTTTCATGTTTGACTTCAAAGCATCAGCGAGATGACTGGAAGACGCTAGAGATACGGATGCTTTTCATGACAGCATTGGATGTGGAAAATGAGAAAGTTTTTCTTTAAATGGTTGGCCACAATTAAACATCTGTCTTACATCCATATAATGGAAAATGTTGAGCCATTGGAAATTATTTTGTTTAATTTTAAACTATTAAAATGTTGAATGTCAGAAAAAAAGGAGATTATGCTATATAGTTAAAAGAATCAGGATCTAAACAGTATATATCCTCTGGTCCCATTTCCTTAAATCTGCTATATTAGGCTGAGCCGTATGAAGTTGCCAGTTTTGTATATCACAGTGGCTTGAGATCAGCAATGTCAGATGATATGAAGTAGAAGAGAAAACAAACATATACACACATATCCATGTGCTGCAGACACACACACACAAACACACAGAAAAGCCATTACCAGAAATTCTGGGTGGTGGTCACAGTGATTTAAATTTTTTTCTTTTTCTTTTTCTTTTTTATACTTCCTAGAGTGAATGTGCATTAATTTTTTAATAAGAGAGGGAGAGAGAAAGAAAATGTTTCTGTCTGCTCCAGGGGCAGAACCTTTCATTGTGGAGAGGCTTTGGGTTTGGCGCTTAACCTCCATTGTCAGTAGATGATTTGAGGATTTTTGGTCTCTGGTCCCCAGAGTTCTTTAGAAATTACCAGATTTGGTGAAAACATCTACCCTTCCCCCCTTTTCTCTTCCTTTCCCCAAGTAGGTCCCCAACTCAACTGTGACATCCCCTTTCGTGCGCAGGCCTCTGGCATTAAGTAGACGCTCAATGAATATTTGTGAAGAAGGATGAGTGAGTACATGGGGGGAGTGTGATTAAACCCTTGTAATCATGTAACATTGCATAATACACTCCGAAAACTTTCAAATTTCCTCTTGATTTTTCTTAGGAAGAAAGATGTGTCTGAATTGTAAGTCCACAGACACATAATACTAAGAGGAAAATTCAGTCTGTTGAAAAAGGCAACAGTGAGAACATGGAATTGACTCTGCTGAATTGAAGGAGGAGTATCTTCATGATTCTCTTGGATATAGAATATAAAATATCTGGGCAAAAACTTTGTTTCAGTATAAATTTCTGGACAGTGATAGAATTCCTGGTCCTTTACTATGTGGCTATTTCTAAAGCAGCGTGACCCACAAGGCCTTTGTTTTACTCCCCTCAGGAGCCATCTCAGTGCCCAGTTTTTCTTTCAGTGGTTACCCATTTCTACTTTGGAATGAAACAAGGATGGAAAAAAAGAGAAAGAGAGGGAGGGAGGGGCAGAAAGAGAGGGAGAGGGACAGAGAGACTTTAGCCATGTGGAACCCTCCAGTCCCCTTCTTAGCAAATGGGTATGAAAAAGCTCCAAAGAGTAGATATTGATCACTTAACGGCTGACGGCGTGGAGCATTATTCCCATCCTGCGATTGCCTCTAAGTGACTCATGCCGCCTAGAGGGATTCTAGGCCTCTGAGGAGAGTGTGCCCTGAAATTAGCCTGAATAACCTAATTCCTACCTTCCTGCACATCTCTTCTTACACACTATGCAAAGGGCAAAACACAAGTGAGACAAGAAAGATTAACAAGGTCTGTGCCAGCTGTTAGAGGAGAAGCCATTGTTTGTCTGCATTTAAGGAGAAAAGGACACTATTTGGCAGCGTGGGGTGCCTCGGCCTCGGCCGGGGCTAATGACCATCCTGAGACCTGAGCTGTAAGGGAGCTGCCCATTGCCCGGCCCTGATGGCTCTTGCTGACAGGTGCTGATGGGCGGGGGCAGGACACAGCTGCCTGAACAGGAATCCCATTATCCTTTGCTGGGTATTGATTCACCCTGTGGGATGTTTCCTTTCTGGCTGTGTTAATTTTCAGAGTGCACGTTTGCCTCTTTCTCGGCACAGAGAGAGAGTCAGAGGTGCTTGGGGTGAACGCGATGGGCTCTGCCTTCCAATCTGCAGCCGTTCTGTCTGGGGGGATGTGAGCTCCCCTAATTATAGTGCCGGCTCGGGGACAAGGTCTGGAAGAATAGGTTTGCCACTAATAGAATTGCCCGAGGTGCACAGCAAATTAATCTAATGACATGGGGTACATTTTCAAAGTTGTTTTTTTCCCATCCATAAACAGTAGCTCTCATTTTAAAACTTGATGGTTTTGTACAGAAAATCCAGGAAGTCATCCAACGGCTGGAATCTTGGCCATCAACAGTCATCTAAAATTTTTTCAGTCACTTCTCTGTTTACAATCAAGCCTGCTAAAAAATCTTTCAAGATAAGTTAGAGATGATCTTTGCCTTTAGCCATGTTCTGTGATTCAGTGGTTTGTATTGAAGGGCAGTATGTACGTGGGCTGGTTTTATTATCGTTAGAATTACTGAATATAATGTTTAAAGATATCCTATTACATAGGTAAGTCAAGGCAGGCTGTGTTTTGAAGAATTATATACTGTAGACTCCACTCTGAGCACCAGAGGGGCGCTGAATCATCTCAGTGACTCTCCTTAGCATCAGCCAGCTCACGTCATCTACAGAAGCCCTACTTGTTAAAGAAGTTGTCCTTATATTGAGCAAAAACCTGTATTTCTGTACATTGGATGCAGGTGTATATGTGTGTATGTTATGTGTCACGACAGTGGCACTTTCGTCAGATCTACATACTTGAACATTCCATTCAGTCCGCACACTGCCCCCACCTGCCTCTGCTCCTCTGTCTGGGCCTCCTCAGAACCGCCTGCGGCCTCCCCTCTGAAGGGACACTAGTCGCCCGTGTCCCTGTGGTTTTCCAGTCTCCATCTGGCCGCTCCTCCTTGAGCCATCACTCTGAGCATTTTGTTCGTGTCCCTGCGTTGTGGAGGGCCTTTCCCTGGGGAAAAGTGAGGTGAAGCCAGGAGGGACCTGGACTTAGAGCCTTGAGGGGAGGCCGCTCTAGTGCCGCCCCTGTGAGTCTGGTCTCCAGAAGTGGAAGTCTGTGTCTGTTTGTAGTTTTCTGTCTAACGAGGAAAAATCATTTCAGAGGCTTAAGCAAAAGGCAGAAGGTGAGATGGGGATGAACAATTTACCGGAGAGGCTCGGAAATGGTCGTCATGGTGATGCTGGAGCCTTTCCCCCACACCAAGTTCGAGACATTTTATACCCCCTACTTCACGACTTGGAGGAAGAGACGACATCGAGCAGGGAGAAAGGGCGGACCGCACAGGGAACAGGGAGGGTGTGGCGGGACGGGGGAGGCTGGGAGGAGGAAGAGACGAGACTGGTGGCGGCGCTGAAGCCACTGAAACGGGATGTGCAGTTTAGCTGTGGAGCGTATGATTGGAGAGCAGAATGCACATGTCATAAAATATCGTGATGAACCAACAAAACACTGAGTTTGAGAAGGGAGAGAAGGTGGGGCTATTTAAGGAATATGTCCAAACAGAGAGACACAGGCAGGATAAGTGCAATGGAAGAGGTGGTGACGTACCAAAGAAATGCAAATAAGTTGTAAAATTCGTGTCTAGCGAGTTTTATCTAAAAGCAAAAACTATTAAAGATAAACAGTATATCATGATAAAGACTACAATCCACAGTGAAGATCTGTCCTGAATGTTAATGCATCAAATGTGAAAAACATAGGAAATAAGGAAGAACAGAATGAGAACACAATAGAGCAGGTAACCTTTGCCTTTCTTAGACTGTGATAAATCAAATACAGAAGATCAAATAATGATCAGATGAGACATAAGATGAATATGCACTGATCGATCATATGTTGAGTCACAAAGAAAAAGTCCTGAAAGTAGAAATAAGTCGTATGAGGACAATGCTATAAAACTTAGAAATGAACAGCTATGATAGACACCGCCTGTAACGTGCCTTAGTTTTATGGAAGGGGAGGAATGCTTCAGAGCAACACACACACTGGACTCGGGTTCAGCTGGAGCTGCTGTGGGACACAATTCTGTGCCATAAGATTTCAGCTGAGAGTTCTGGCAAAGCTTTCACTTTCTTAATTCTGTGCTATCCCTTGTTTCCCACTTTGGTTTCCTTCCTGCTGGGAAAGCAGATGTGACACCAGGAGGGAAGATGGAAACCGTAGAAAGTCCCACACACCTCCATACTGGTGAAGGGGACTCGCATGTTGGGGCCCACCGAGCGGAGGCTGCCCCGTGGCCAGCCCACGTCACAAATGTACGCCGAAGTCAGCCTGCACTGCCCGCAAACGCCTCGCCTTCAAGGAAACCTAACACATCCCCATCACAGCCATCCAGCTCACCATTGGCTAGCTCACCTCATGCCAGCACATCTACGCACTAGATGCGTAGCCTTGCAAGGAAGGACCTGCTAGGCTTGCAGAGAAGTCCCCAACCTTGCAGCCAGTGAGGCCCTGCTCTGCATTGCCCCCTCTCATGCTGCCCCAAGTCTCTTGGCTACAGTGTCCCTCTGCTTGCGAGGTTCTGTGCTCCCCCAGCCGTGGGCTGTTTTCCCCTGAAGAAAGGACTTCAAACTCCGTATTGAATTGTTTAGTTCTGTCCTTTGACAGTACTAGGGCATGTCCTGCCTTCCTGCCTGCTGAAGTAGGCATCGCGAAGCTGGCTGCTAGGATGGCCTCGGGAAAAGACGGGAAGGGGCTTGGTCCTGGACAGGGCGAACCTGGGCTGCCTTTGCGAGACAGAAATATCATCTGTATCTGTTCAAGGCACTGCCGTACAGTTTTCTGTGATTGCAGTTAAACGATAACTGATAGAATAATATGATAGAAAACAAATCCTCCTATGATCTGAAAATGGAAAAAGAAATTATGAAAAGCAGAGTATTTAGAAAACAATTATTGTGGAAATACTGTGTTTCAGACTTTTTTGATAAAATGGTACACTTGGTATCCAAATTGATCCTCCTTTTAAAAATAACCAAATACTCCAAGTAAAAATATTAAAAAATACCTCTGAAGTGAACTGAGGAGCCAATATAAAAGTAAGCTATTTTTTAGGCTAGAAAAATAAGGAGGGAGGAAAAAAACAAAACTTAGCTAAGTCAAATCCTGTAGTTGACTTCCACCCCCTGCCCTCTACCCCCCTGCCCCGCACCCCCCACCACCCCCAGGATATCTGCTGAACACGATGAATCCAAGCTTCAGTTTAATGGCATGGGCACTGAGCATAGGAGACACAACCTGGGCCCACCCAAGATAGGCCATATGATAGGAATTTCTTCTCTCATCAACCTGGGACCCTAAAAGGACTGCATTCAAATGTTCAGGATGAAAAAAAATATGCCCCCCCTCTACACACACATATACATAAACACACCCCAGATTTAGACCTGAGCAGAGGACGAGAGGGCTTTTCAGGGTAACTCTAGGTAGGAACCCAAACCAGCCTCAGGTGAGTTCAGCCCCAGAAAAACTCAAAACAGATATTCAAATACAATGATCCTTGACTAATACTGTTCAGGAGACCTGGTATGATCAAGTGAAAATTCTTGATGGAGGAATCCGACTTTTTCCCAGTCCTCAAAGGATTCCCACATGTGAAATCCAAAGAAGAATGATCAGATAATGGAAAAATAAAAATATCAGAAGAAAGAAAGAAAAAAGGCATTAAAAAAGAATGAGAAGAAATATCAGAGCAGAACAGAATTATAAGGTTAGAATCTTTTTTTTTTTCTGTACTGAGACAGGCTAATTAGGAAGGTAGAGGCTTTAGACAATTGATGGAAACAGAAACATAAGTTATTGTTGTAGAGAAACAAAATACATTCAAGTGCCCTTGGGATTCGATGACCTCTAGCACCAATATAGATCACTGTTTATGGTAAGGAAGACTGTGCTTCTGAGCAGGGAAAGTCAGGTTTACCCGAGATGCAATAAATTGGACCATGTTCACTAAATTTTCTTTCTCTCCCTTTGCAAAAACAAAATACCCAGCTCATCTTGTATCTAAATATCCTTCTGGGTAATTATGTGTACCAGAGGAGCCCTAGTACTTTATGTAGAAGTGTGAGTCTTGCTCGTGGGTGAAATAGCAGCAGAGTTTTGTATTGGTTATTTTATGGGGGCTATTTTCCCATCTCTGAGATTAGGGGGTGGAATAGCCTGTCCTTTAGTTCCTATCAATCCATGGGTTCTAAGATTTTTGTGATTTCTCCACAATATCTAGTAGACATTCTTGAACATCATGGACACTTGAAAAGTGGTGCTGCATTATGACTGAACTTAGTGGACCGGGCAAGTCTTACAGGAAGAAGCTAAGAGTGCCCAGGACAAGACCCCAAGTCACTTTCCAGCTGTGATCTTTAAGAAGTGATAAAGTTCAGGTGGCCTCGATACCCCCAGTTGGTATTTTTGAGATTAGCATGGCACTGGAATATAAAGGATTACAATATTCTTTAAAGTTTTTGTCATCATAAAAAGCAAATTATAAGATGTGAGTGAGGGTAACAGAAGAAACTTCAGAGTAAATTTGGAAGACAAGAAAAAATGAAATTAAAATATAATTGTTACTGAAACACTACATGAAGAGAAAGAATATGTTATGGTGCAAAAAATAAGAAACAAAACAGATCTGAGAGAGAGTTTTTTTTTTTTTTAGTTGAAAGTGAGTGTCTTATCTAAAGCAAAGGGTCATTTTAATAAAAGTATTTATCAGTGAATCTAAGTTGCTCTTGTAAGGTCTCTCATGAAACCAATTCAAATATAAATCCTTAATTAGTATGCCATATGTGGGTTGTATTCTGTGTAGTTTAGCAAGGTCATCAATCAGGAGAGCTGGGGCTTGACTTAGATATTCAACCAAGTCAGAAAAGGTTTGCAGGACCATCTGGGACCTTATAAGATGGAGCATCGAGACTGGTAAAGCCCCCAGTTTGGCCTCCTCTCTTTCTGCCATCTTATACCGTTTCAGTATGATTTAGTAGATTTGAGAGATAAGACTGAAGTTATAGTTATCAAATATCTTCCTGTGTAAGAAGCTTGCAAGAAGCATTTACGCGTCCTGTCACGTCATTTTCACAACAATACTGTAAGTTAGGGGTCATCCCCCGCAGTTTACAGTTTATAAGAAGTTCAAGCAAGTTCACGGCCCAAACCACCCAGTAAGTGGAGTCTAGAAATCAAGAAAAGAGGGCTTTTTGATGTGGAAACTCACCAAACATATTTTACAGAGTTGTCCCACTGGTAGGACGGAAAACTTGAATTTGAGCAGAATCAGGAACAATATAGTGTGTTCCGCGACCAGTTACTGCCAAAGGGCTTAGTCAAGTCTCTGGAGTGAGTTACTTCCATGAAGCAAAGAGCTTTGTGCTCTATCAGTCGATTTTGTATGAACACTCCTTTTCCTCTGTCTTCCCACTTACCTTCCTTATCTCCCCAAACTGCACAGGTGTCAGCACCTCAGACCTAGGCGATGGGTCCCTCAACGCCTCTCCGTGTCAAGGTTCTCTCACTACACTTCATGTTGTCATTGGCTTGATGTCATAACACTTGTGTGCTAATGGCATTCCCTTTGTCAACATCTTGTAGTGCCTCCTTATTATATTGCCTTCACAATCTACCACAATCCATATTTCCAGTTTTAAAGCCTACAACTCTCAATCTATTAGTTAATCTATTACTGCATGTCAAGCTCTTTGTAAGAGCTTTATAAATGCACCTTAATCCTTATAATAACCCTACACTATAAAGACTTCCTATCTCCATTTGACAGATGAGGAAACTGAGACCAGGCACGATCATTTGCCCAAGACCACTCAGCAAGTATGTGTCAAAGCCAGACAAGAGCCACGGAAGTATTATACACCCAAACCCTTATTCCTAAGTATTACTTATCCCGCCTCCATGTGTGTAGACTTGAAGCCCTTAAGAGTCTAAGTAACAGTGATTCTTGGCATTTTTACATCATTTTGCTATTCACAAAGCTGTTCACAACAAAACAGAGGAACATGCAGAGATTTCCCATATACTCACTGTCCCCACACATGCACAGCTTCGCCCATTAGCAACAATATCCACCAACTGGTACATTTTTTCCAAGGATGAACCCGCACTGACACGTCATAATCCCCCAAAGCCCATAGTTTATCTTAGTGTTTATTCTCAGTGTTGTACATTCTATGGATGTCTACACATCATTTTACTACAACACTGCCCTAAAAATCCTCTGATCTCCTCCTCTTCATTCCTCCCATCCCCACCAGTACCAATGATGCCACTGACTCATAGTTTTACCTTTTCTAGAAAGTCATGTAGTTGGAGTCATATAGTATTAGCCTCTTCAGATCAGCTTTGTTCACTTAGTAATATTCATTTAAGGTTCCTCAATGTCTTTTCATGGCTTGATAGCTCATTCCTTTTTAGTGCAGAATGATATTCCATTGCCCACATGTACCACAGTTAGTTTATTTACCTAATGAAGGATATTTTGGTTGCTTCCAGGTGTTGGTAGTTATGAATAAGGTGCTATACACATCTGTGGGCAGGTTTTTGTGTGAATATGTTCTCAGCTCCTTTAGGCAAATATCAAGGAGCGTGATTGCTGGATCAAATGTAAGAGTATATTTAGTTTTGTAAGAGACCACCAAACTGTCCTGCAAAGTGGCTTTACCATTTTGCACGTCCACCAGCAATGAATGAGAGTTCTTGCTGCTCTACATCCTGCCCTGCATTGGAAGTTGTCAGTGTTCACGATTTGGGACATTCTAATTAGTGTGTAATGCTATCTTGTTGTTTTATAATTTGCATTTCCTTGATGATATATGATATGGAGCATCATTTCATATGCTTATGTACCATCAATATATATTCTTTGGTGAATTGTCTGTTAAGGTTTTTGGCCCATTTTTTAATGATGATATGGGTATTAAATGTTATTTTGTAGGCCCTTATGTACCTATAGCTCTGTTCACCTTTTCCCTTTTTTTTTTCCATCTATTGTCTCTTGTTCACATTGAGAAGTTTCTATTGTTTTACATTCAAATTCACTGATTTTTCTCCTTCCCCTTCATTCTGTGGTTGAGCTCACCCATTCAATTTTTTATTTTGGTTATTGTATTTTTTAATTAGACTATTTTCACTTGGTTCCTTTTTATGTCTTCTATTTCTTTGCTGAGGCTGTTTTTTAATTCATTTCAAGCATGTTCATAACTGCCTTTTAAAGCATTTTCATGATGGTTGATTTAAAATCTTTGTCAGATAATTCTAGTTTTGCTGTCATCTTGGTATTTGAGTCTGTTGACTTTTTTTCCCTCACTCAGTTAGAGATCTTCCTGTTTCTTAGTGTGATGAATCATTTTGATAAAAACCTGGACATGTTAAATATTATGTTTTGAGATCCTGCATCTTTTTAAGCCTTCTGTTTTATCTGGCTTCCTCTAGCCCTGTTCCCGTCAGGTGGGGCTGGGAGCCCTGGATCTCCACTGAAGCTCTGATGACACACTGATTCGGGAGGAACTTCTCATTCCTGCCGAGGGTGGGTGGGGTTTCCAGCTCTGCGCTGGGCCCCGTTTGCAGCCGCCTGGGAGGGATGGTTAGGAGTGCCCCATCGCTGCTCCTCCGTGGTCTCATCCGACACCATGAGCGGCGGCTTCTTTCCTACCAAGCATTGATGACATTTCTGACTCTATTCTAGGCCTTCTTTGATGCTTCCCATGTGGTGAGGGGGAGGTGTGCCTAGTTACAGCTGGGTCGGTAGTAAGGAAGCTTCGTCTGGCGCCCCCCCCCCCCCCCGTGATCTCCACCGAGTGGCTGAGAGTCCCGGCTTCCTCGTCTCCTGCCAGCACCATCCCAGTGAGGGTTTGTGGGCATCTGAACATGGCCTACATGGAGGGGCGTCTGGCTGCCACACTTGGCCCTTGCTGCCATGGGTCGACGTGGGGCCACAGGTTTTCTGTGGTGTTTGGCTGGACTAGAGCATGTGGTGTCTAAAAGTTTTCTGACTTTCTAGGTTGCCTGTTTCCTGGACTCCTGGCTTAGAAAGAACAGACTTTTGGGGGCCTCTTTCTGTCTGCATCTGTTAGTGTTCCTATTTCGTGGACCTCTTCAGCTCCGAGTCCGGGAGACCTGAGACAACATGAAGACTTTGGGGCTCCCTGGGTGTTGGCCAGGGGGTCCCATAGTTCCTAGGTGGTCTGACTTCTCCTCACTTCTCAGAGTCCTCATTCGTTTGTCTAATTAGAATGTTCAGGGTCTTAGTTGTACTTAGTGGGAAGAACAGGGAAAAGCGTATCTGTTCCATCTGCCTGAAAGCAAATTCCCATGTGGTTTGTGTTTCAGTTGTTTGAAGGAGAACATAAGCTGTTAAGGCTTCGGTCTGGGGCTCAGTTAGTCCCACTGTAATGTCTTATTCCCCAGAAGCCTCCGCCTACCGACCCAGGGTGACAAGGCCGCCCCACTTTGGCTGGTGGGGACATAAGCTCTTCCCAGACACACCTGGACTGGCCCGAAGTGCTAGCTGGGGACACCTTCGCTCCAGTTTGGTTTGTGGCTGGTAGTGTGGTTGGCCGTCTCCTTCTGCACGCCCCTCGGGACTCCTCTCCTGTGCCGAGAGTGATCTTGTCCCTCGAGGTTCACGCAAGGTTTGGCTCGTCCGTCCCTTTGCTGACTCCTCGCCATGTCCGTGGGCTCTCGCGGTGGGTCCGGGGGTGTTCCTGGTCCTTGCTTGCCTGTGTTCCTGCCGCCCTGGCTCTCACTGCCCCCTCCTTCCTCGGCCTCCTGAGAGCTCTGGGTCCCTCGGCACGTCCCATGTGGGGAGAGACCACTGTCGACGCTGGGCCCTCAGAGGACCCCGGACTTGGTGACAGGGCGCAGCCGCTCCAGCAGCAGTTGGGAGGCGTGAGGGCGGTTGTATCAGGGCGACAGCACCTTGCCCGAGGACCCAGCAGGTGATCTGACGTCCTCTTCTCAGCAGTTTGGGCTCATTCCGACTTTGGGGGTTTTCCCTGCTCGGCTCCTCTGCTCGGGCTCAGGCCTTCCGCAACGTGCTGTCCTCCCCTCTTCCTCCCTCTCTCCTCCAGCCGCCTCCCCCGACTCCTCCTCGTTATCACCGTGCTGCTGCCCACTTAGGCCTCGCCCAGAAAGCAGCCTCATCTCGCTCGCCAAACATGTTCCAAAGACACTGTTTCCTGGAAAAAACATGTTTTTCAGTCTTCAGGCTTATCCATTTCGAGCTCCAGGGAACACCTTCACACTTCATTCCAGAAAACACACTGTGAGCAAACCCTGGCGTTGTCTGATGCAGGTCTCTCTGTAGGGCAGAGGTGGGCTCTTTGTTAACACATGCCTTGAAAATGCTTTTTCTAGTTTTCCATTTGCCTTAAAGTGTTTGTTTTATCCTGCTGCACGAAAATATCTATATACATAAAACTCGCATTTGAAGTTGAATACATAATTTTTCCTTTGTGTATTTATTATTCAGGCTTATTTAGAAAATCTTTCTTTGTCTTAAGGTTATAAAATACCACATTTTCTTCTAGTGCATTTCTTTTGTTGTCTTACTTTTATTTTTTTAAATCTGTGACCCTGTTGGAAACATTTTGAAGCCAGAAGGTAGTTAAAAGCCCTGCTTTCCTCTTCCGCTTTCCAAATAACTTGTCTGACGTCAATTCTGGTTAAATGACTATTCTCTGTTGATTTGCAAGGCCTCTTTTTCTTATATCTTTTTTCACATAAATGGGAATTCACATGAATTCCTATTGATACTTGAGTCTTTATCTGGATTCAAGTTTAATATTAAGTTCTTATTTGAGCACCACCTCTCCCTAGTCCTGTGTCTTCACATGGGGCCAATCGCATCCTTCTTTAATGCCTGAATATTAACATCTTTCATAACAGCTAATTATTGAAAAATGAAATCATCAACAGTCCAACCCATGCCCATCATAACTTCATTTTGTCTCTGTTATTCCAAAGTCATTATCTTGGGGTTCAAGGCCCAAGACCGCTGGAGCTATACTGGGATGTGAGACTCATTGGGATCCAGCCGCGTCATTTCACAGATGGGGAAACTGAGGACACAAATTAAACAACTTGGCTGATGGCACAGGGGAGTCAGCGGTAGGGCCAAGACTTAAAGCAAATGCATCTTCCTTAAATGCATCTTCCCGTACTCTTCAGCTTCATTTCTGCAGCATCACATGCATCTGTCTCTGAAATTTTCCTCCGCTGGTTGTGCTGGTCCTCTTCTCCCCACACCCAGTGCAGGCTGCACAGACCTTCCAGAGTGATCTTGGTGAAGCAGAAGCTGTGCCAGAAAGAAGAGACGACAGCATGTTGTCTGTGTGGAGAACTCTATGGTGCCTTGGCCTCACAGACCTTTCCAGAGCTAGCGGTGAATAAGAAGACCATGTAGTCGGGGCCGCCTGGGCCCGGGCAGCTCTGCCCTGGAGCCTTGCTGACCAAGGGCAGCTGGGGTGGGGAGCACATCCTCCCATTGCTGGTGCAGGACCCCAGGGATGCCGGCTGGCTCGGAACCTGTTGGCAGAGTGGATGGGGCAGGACTGGGCCAATGCCGAGGGGGTGGACAGGGTGGAACAGGGAGAATACACCCACAGAGATGGGTCCTGGAAGACTCTCACGGCCACTCCGGGAGTAGTGGGGCAAGAGGCCGAGGCGTGAGGGCAGGGTGAGTCATGATGCGTGTGCTGCAGAGACCAGAGACATGAGCAGGGTGGCAAGAAGGGGCTACCTGAGAAGGCTGGAGGGGCTCGGATGATGGCATGTGGAATGGAAAACACCCTATGGGAAATGTGGGCCCTTTCCTGGTGCCTGTCCGTCACTGGGGGAAATGCTGGTTCCTGGTGCTTTGGTCACGGGCTCCTGCAACCTAGGCCTTGTGCAGGTTTCCTGTGGCACCTGGCACCTGGGCTTCTGGGGTGGCCTTGGGGACTGGCTGATCCTGATCCGGGCAGACCTCGTCAGCTTTGTCATAGAGGCTGCTTGGTACCGGAAAGGAAGACAGTGGTGGCTAACGCATGTGGTGGCAGGACTTGCTTAAAAGTTTGTGTGGAGTCCTTGAGGTCTTCCAGAAACAACGGAGAGAATTTTTCAGGGCAATATAATTGCTGCTTTGAGGAGTAGAGGCAATAGCCAAACAGTGTAAATTTTACTGATAACATCACCCCATTTTTATTCAATACCAAGTTGAGGTGGCCCTAGAACACGTATTTCCCATGTTGCCTTGGAGCTGTGGGCATGTCGTGGGTGTTACTCAGGCTGAAACTCTGTGGAGATTGGCACTATGCTACCTTTGCCCCCAAGCATGTGGCCTGCACTTTCCCAGGGTTGAGGTCTGTCTGGAAATGAAGCGGGAGAGAGGTGTGGGAAAGCTCGACGGCCGCTGGGAAAGAGGGTGCATCTGTCTGAACATGCCTCTGGGGCAGATTCCCGTGGAAATCATGCTAAGTTTGAAATAAAAACAAGTAGAAGATATTTAGAATGTTCACAATTCTAAAATGAATTATAAAATACAGAATCTCAGTAGTTCTGTTTTAAGAAAATATTGCTATGTAAATATTAACAGATGGGGAATTGACTAAAAGTAGTTACTTCTTGTGGTAAGTGGCTTTCCTATGGAAACCTTGGAAGTCTTCCCTTGGAGTGGAGGGAGCAGATATTCAGCCCCCTTAGGCATTTAGAGGGGCAGGAGGCCCAGCCGCCTTGGTTTGCTTACCATTTGTACTTGTGGACTTTTGCTGTTTTGATTAATGAGCGATGTTGGTAGGAAGTCACCCATAGGCGTGGGTTCATGCAGCATTTTGAGAAATACTACCTGTTTTCTCTGCATTGGGGTCGGGAAAACCACATGGAAGCAGGTTGTCATGGACCGAATGTTTGTGTCTCCCCAGATGTTGAAACCCTAGTCCCCCAGCGTGGTGGTATTAGAAGGCGGGAGTTAATTAGGGCTAGATGAGGTCATCAGGGTGGAGAGTCCACAACAGGATTAGTGCCCTGATAGCAGGAGGAGACCGGAGAGCTGTCCTTCTCCACCACGCGTGGACACAGCAAGGTGCCAGGAAGTGGGCTCACGCCACGTATCAAGTCTGAGCGCCTTGATTCTGGACACCCCAGCTTCCAGAACTCTGAGAAGCAGTGTCGTGTAAGTCTCCCAGTCTGTACTAGTTTGCTGTGATAGCCTGCGTAGGACAAGACGGTGTCAGAGAGACTCCCCACCTAGGTAACGGAATGACTTCGGGCGGTTCTCCTCTGTAGGAACAGAGATGGTGACACCCTCACTGTAGGACCAGGGTTCCGTTTAGAGCCCTGCTCCCACCGGCCCCTCACGTAGATATCGCTGCCCATCCCTGAACAGTCGGTACATAGTTGGACCTGAATACATAATTCTTGCCTTGTCCTGGTTTAAAAAAATAGAAGCTCTTTTGGGGGCTGCTGCCTATGTGGTGACTGGAATGTTTTAAAGGACACGCTTAGAAACTGGGCTTTGGTTCGGAGGTACTAGACTTTAGAGGTATTAAATTTGGAGGTACTCAAATATGACTTAATTTTAGGGTATTTGAGTGTGGCGGCTAAAAAGGTAACATCCATTCTACTTTAGAGTTAGGCACCCAATAGTAAACTACTATGGATAGTAAAGAAAAATTGCTTCATACAGCTTTTCCATTTTTTTGATTAATAGGATCTGATGCCACTGTAATGGTATTTAGCAAATTATAATGCTCCCATTAAATTATAGTCCTGCAGCAAATAGTTGTGAATTCAATCAGGCTGCTTAGCTTCTAGCTGTCCTGCATATTTCATCAAAAGCTGATTTGCAGAATGATGGCAGTAGCTCACATTTCTATATGGAAAAGCACCTGGGAGGTCAAACTTGGGTTGAAAGTCAACCAGTTAATGAGAGGCTTCCCAAAGGCCTGTGTTAGCCCAGCCATGCAGTCGTTTTCCACAGACATGGGGCGGCCCTGAGACATCTGTCCTGGGGAGTTTGGCTTTGTACTGGTCCTTCTGTCTGGGCCCAGTAACCAGTTGTCCACACAGGACAGAAAGAGGTGATTCTGCTGCACAGAATGTGAAACTCTGTCAAAGGTAGATCACACCTGGGAAAAGCGAGGCTTCAGTCCCCTGACGTCAGTGTAAGCCTGCCAGGAGACCTCCGTCAGCACCTAGAGACGTGGGATCCAGTTAGTAACAGGGAAGCTGAGTGTCAGCTTTCACAGATCCACGTTTCTGTGGGGGAGAGGGTCTGAATTAAGTAGCTTCCCTGAGGAGAGCTAAAAATCCACAGTAGACAAAGAGGTCTTCAAAGCAAGGTCAAAGGCTGTAGGCAGCATTTGCATGATGCAAGGATGCAATTGTCTGGGGATCGCAAGCTTTTTTGAAGAGGGCTAGAGAGTGAAATGCAATGAAAAGAGAAGCTGTGTGAGAAGAAATAAATTGTTTCCACTGGCACAAAAGAACGTGGTCTGTAGGTCTTAGGATAGTAAAGCAGCAGCTTGCAGGGTGGAAACATCCTTGGTTGTGGATTGTGTTGAATGCTGAGCTCAAATCCCAGCTTTGGTGCTCACAGGTGGTGACCTTGGGTGAATTTTGCACCTGTAAATAGTAGTCGTGACCCTTTCGTGCTTCACTGGCGAGTTATCAAAAACAGAGCGAAAGCATCTTGACAGAGTGCAAGTGTGCAGCAGAAGCCCTGGGGTCCCTGGCACCAAACGACACTGTCTGGCTTCTGTCTCCACTATTTACTAGCAGTGTGATTTCAGGCAAACTCTTTGATTTCCCCGTGCCTCAGTTTCCTCATATGAAATGGGGCTAGCAGTGGCACTTACTTTGAAGTGTTGATGTGAAGATTAAATGAGTAATGTGTGTGATGTATTTAAAACAGTGCCTGGCATCTAATAATATTACTATAAAGTACTTGTTTTTGTGGTTAGGAGTATTATGATCACTTCTTTAGAAATTGTATGCTCCTTAGAGAATTCTGAGTAAGGGAATCGTAGAGAAGGGAAGGCCGCTTGAGAGGGAATCAATAGCTGTCTTCATTGTATAGTGTAGGATGACCTTAGTTCCATTTCTGCCTGACAGAGGTACACACTTCCCAGCAAAATGCATCTAACTGTGATGCCGAGATGGAATTTGAATCCCTTATACTGTAGTACCTCTTCCTAAGACATCCAGTGCTATGCAGTCAAGGTAAACCTAACTCATTAACTGGCTCCTTGTCTCCAGGACTTGATTTATGAATCACGGTCAATGCGACATCATAAAGCCTGTGGCCTGGACCACGGCGGGAATACTTACTCGAGCAGCCATGTAGCTGGTAGCATGCCAAAGCAGAGGCACCGACTTCTCTTTATAGAGGGGGCAGAGGAAATCCCAGTGTCTATAGACAGGGAGAGGTGTGACATAGGCTCTTGACAGGATTTTAGAAGATCTGTGTGCGAGGCATGAAAAGTTTTCACCCATGTCTGGTTCTTTGAACACTTGGGCAAAGGGTTGGGTTCTGGCTCCCGGCAGTGCAGTTGTCAAAGCGTGGTACTGCGTGGAAGCGCTTGCTTGCAGGGGACAGCTCAGAGCCCACTCCTTCCTGCTGCCCATGGCAGAAGTGCATGCCAGCAGGAAGTGCCGTGAGAGCAACCTTCTCTCAAATCCTTAGCTGACCCAAGGAGGGCTGTTGTCCTGGAGAGGAACTACAACTTTGCTATTTTTTTTTTAAACTGAAGCATAAAGTAGTCTATTTTGATTGATATTATATGGCTTGCAAATGAAAATGTGTAAGTATAAAGTGATCATTAGGAATTCACATCTGTTGTCTGTATGTGCATATAGGTCATTCTTTTTTGTAGTGCCGTTAGACTAGCTAACTGCAGCGATGGTATTTATGTCACCACCTAGCTGTCATTCAACTTCCGCGGAAAATCTTTATTAAATTCTCATGTACAAGAAGGAAAATGAGTTTGGTGTTCCAGGAGGTAGGTTGGTTTTAAACACATTGATTCGTGTATTAGAATGAGCCTGAGGGCAACCCCTGGTGAAGTATCATGGGGTCTGTTGTTGCTCTGTATCTTCTAGCTGATCAATGGCCTTAGGAAGGCATTAAAAGCCTTGCTTATTACATTTTTTGAGTATGAAAAATGGAATGGATAGACTAGGGGTTTGTAACAGTCTTGCTAAATGCCTAAAATCAACTAGATTCAATTCACATTAACTGTGTCCAGCTGTATGTTGTGCTTTTCATAGTATAACCAAATTTCGGCTATCCTTTATTACAGTGTTATTTATTTTCTCCAAAGATTGGTAAACAAGACTAAGGAAATTGTGTCAAATGTCCAAGAATAAGGAAATGCTATGTAAGTTGTACTTTGTTTCCTTAAAGAACACTGAATGTGTTCAAAAATAAGGAAATGGTTAAAGAAATTGTAATCTGTGTCCTTAAAGAGCATTGAATGTCATAGGTCGTGCTAAAGATATAATGTTAAGTTAAAAGACGAGTGAAATACAAAATTATTTATAGTATAATCCCAGTATGGTTTGAGGGGGAAGGACCAAAGTACCAAAGGTGATTTTTCTTCTTTCTCTTTCTGCATTTTTAATAAATTTGTACATAAGCAGATGTTGTTTTATTATGAATGTAACATACACTTAGAGAGAAAATTTTATATAATAGTTTTTAAGGTTAGGGAGGAATCTCCTTTCTTCCATATGTAGTTAGGATCTGTAAAATTCTTGATAGCTCAGTTGAGTTTACCATGCTTATGATGATGTAGGAAATTTGGGCCTTTGAAGTGTTACTGGTATTGCTGTAGGAGTTATTCTAACTCTGATTTATGAGTTCGTGTTTTCATGTGGTTTAAGTTATTTTCCAGAAAACTATATATATTTTGAAATATAATCAGCAGGCCAATTTGACATGGCAGTAGTTGGGGAAAACTTACCATTCAAATACATTTTCTGTCTAAACAAAACAAGTATTTTCCTGATTTGGGGTATCCTTCAACATGCGTGTTTTTTAAGGAAGTATTCATAAATATTAACCTTGTTTTAGATGAAACCGATGAGCACCTGAATTTCAAATGTATTTAAAAAATACTTTTCAGTCTATATGAAACAGGTTTATCTGCTAATTCTAGTTCTAATTTATATTTTCCAAAATTTATGATAGAGAGAGCTAATATTTAAATTAATTATACTTAAAAATATACTGTTTGTCTAAAGATCACCCACTCTAGCTTACTTTCTAATACCTCATTTTACCTCTTGCTATTTCATTTTCCCTACTTTAAAAAGGAAGAATTTAAAATGTATCAAATTCCTCAATTGTTCCATGTTTTTAATACATTGTTATAACTTCTGTTCTCAATGCTATATTCACTGGGTTATCCTGCCATACATATAGCAGTATATTTTTATTTCTTACAAGCTCACTTGTATTTAAATTTGGAATCTTCTAACAGCCTTACACATAATTCACTTTCTTTAACATTTAGCATTTAGGGAAATGTACTTTGGTTTTTAAAGGGTTTCTTCTGATAGAAGATCCTATTGTTTTGTTGTTTCCAATGATCCATTTTAGATTTCTTTATGGCTCATGACTTGAAACAAAATGTATTTGAATAGTTCGCAATAGGTTTTTAAGGACCTTTGTGGAAAAATATATCAGAAAAAAAATCCCCTGCGTTTTCTCAAATACTATCTGCTTTCATTCATTCACACATTCATTCATTCATTTTGTTTGTTGATCCAACACATAATAACTGAGCACCTAGGGTGCTCAAGGCCCTGGGTGCCCTAAGTCGTTTGTTGGCTCTTGAAATACAAACCTTGTTCTCCACTATACTTGAGTGTTTGGAGGCGCCGAATTACACTGTTGAACTGTTTGTCACAATATTACTGTTGGTGCATTGTAAAAATTACAGTGTGTTCATGGTGCTCTCTCCCCCTGCTAATTTCCTTGCTTCCAGCTGATGGAGCATTCAGACAGACGCAGGGGGGAGAGGGCAGGGCGGCAAGCTTGGCTGTCCCGGACAGGGAGGGGAGGAGGGTTGGGTCAGATTCTGTGGGTACGCATTTAGGATATTTTTCTCTCATGCACTTTACGTCGAGGATACTTTCCGAGGAACTGAGAAGCAAGAGAAGACCATGCACACAGGTCAACGGTCAGAGGCTCGTTTGATTTGAATTATCTGGGAACCAAAGAGCAACCTAGAGGAGCTTATTAAGTCAAGAGATGGACATTCTTGCAACTGGTTATTTTGCTCAGATCCTTAGGGAACAATAAGTACTTTCTAAAGGAAATAATAATGATTAAAAAAATAATCTTAGGCAAAAACAGTGCCGAGCAGCAAATTGGCCCTCAGACTGTCTGGTGAGCTCCTACTTTTGCATCTTTGTACCTGTATTTTACCAGGTGCAGGGCTCCTGAGTGGCATCTGAGAAGTAGTACTTGTATGTTGAATTGACTGAGTCTTTCATTTTTCACTAATTGTTGTGGCAGCATGATGATGCAGCATCAATTCATTTATAGTGGTTGCTAATAGTATACTAAAATATAGTGGAATTTGGAAAAGGAAAATTTTCATAGCTATGGAAACTTCCATTGTCCCCCCTGCATTACAGTTTGTCATGTAATTTTAAAAATCAAAGGGAAAAAAGCCTTCTTCAGACTCTTGGGAAATATCTTTCCCTTCTGCTACATGTGGATTGTCATTAGTAATAACTGAAAGGCTGAAATATCCTCAGAATTAGAGAACTAGGAAATGTTGCTTTGTTTCTTTATTGCTAATGTGACTGTGCACCCTAACTCATTAATCATGTCTTAAATGAAATAAATATATTTTATTTGAAATGTGATTTTTAACAGCATTGTTTTGTTTAGTAAAGTATATCTACATAAAAATCCAGGAACTATAAGAACATATCTCTATACCTATAAATTTATTTTTAAACATATTTAAAAGTAAGTCACCCTGATCTTCCCACTAGACATAATCACTGTTTATATATGTAGATAGATACACATATGTGATTTCATATAATTTTATAATTATAAAATATATCAACTCTATTTATAGAATATTTTTTATTTTTCTACTGTTGATATCATAAGAATTTTTCTTATTTAAACAAATTTATATACCTCCTTTTTTTAAACCTCATTTTATTGGCTGTATAGCATTCCATTCTACATTCACAGTGATGATTTTTGTCATGTAAAAATTCCATTTTTGTGTAAAATAATAGGCTGTTACTCTTTCTACCTGCAGAAGCATTATGAAACCTTTTAGTTGTTAAGATATTTGTTAGATCAATTGTTAAAAATAAAAGTAAAAATCCACAGGATCTGGCCAGCAATAGTATCATGTTCACCCACTCTTGTCCAAAACTATAAAGAGTTAACATATGTGCTGTCACCATAAGCGAGTGTGGGAGGGAAAGCCGTTCTCCTCCTTAACTGTTTTTAAATCACACCCCGAATGCGGCTGGAAGTGGATGTCAGGCCAAGATGGCAGCATTCCTATATGGGAATGAATAAGGCAGTGGGATGACAAACAAGAGAACTTGGAACCAGAAGGCCGGAAGCGCAGGAGGGGATTCCATTAGGCCGCGTCTATCTGCGTAGACTATTCCACAGAGACAGCAACAGTGTTGTCTTTTGCTAATTACATGCAAAGAATCTCTTCGCACTTTGTAAAACGTATTTCATTTATATACATTATATAACACTCTACAACTTAAAAAGAGAAACTGTAGGAATATTTCTGCTTTGGAGTTTTAACTGGTTTTACAGAATGACTAAGCTGTTTTGAATTCATAAATAAATCTCACGTACTTAGTCGTGTTCATAATAGATGCTCTGCCATCATCCCACTGGTCAGCCTTACTGATCGCCTGATTTCCAGAATTAGGAGGGCTGCTGTCTAGACCTGTCGACGGGTGTGAGGCCCAGGCTGTGGTCTGTCTGTCCTGCAGGGCTTCCCCTGTCAAGAAGCGCCATCCCATTCAGGCCCAGAAGACGCATTTAATCCTGGTGTTGTTTGCAGACAGACTTTAAAAAGCTGTCCTGAGAATACATCTCTGCCAGTAGTTTAGTATGTCAAAACGAGGACAAGAATTTTGCTCTATTCTTGAAATGCAACTATTTGTGTTGGGAGCATTGGCCAACAAAAAGCAAAGCTGAAGGTCAGGAAAACGGCTAGGCTGCTCCTGTGGAACTGAGCCCGTGGGCCATGGGGTTCTGGAAGGGCCATGTGTGTGGGGGAAACAACTAAAGGGTGAGCGCACCCCAGGGGTGGCTGTTTAATGGCTCCTGAGATACTAACACACCCCCCTTTCCCTGCCCCACACTCAGGGGTACAGATGAGAAATGACAGTGTTAGAAGAATTCTGTTTAGTTAAAGATTGTTTACATTATTTTTTTTCTGGAAAAATAATAAAATCCTTCACAGAAGTGTGTAGGAGTTTTTGTCGAGAGGAAGAGGCATGTAGAATATAGGTAAAGAGTTTTTCCTGGATCCTGGAGTGGTGAGATCGGAGTGTGGTGCAAAATTTGCTGTCCTGGAAACTCTAAGTGTGCTGTTATTTATTTGTTTATGAAAAAGCCATTCATATCCTTGGATTGCCCCTTCCCTGGGCAGAGGAAGTTGCAGGGTGGTGCGTGTAAACTCCAGAGTGGGCAGAGTGGCTGTGCAGCGACAGCCTGTCAGACAGACCAGTGGGCCAGGCTAGAGGGCTGACTCAGACCTCCTCAGCCCGAGGAGAGGATAATTTACAGTGTGTGCTCTGAGATTCCCTTAAATAGAAATGACCAGCAGCTCACTTTTCTCAGCATGTTCGCTGTCTTCTGTGCCTTTCCCTGAACATACGGGAAACACAAACATGTCTGGGGGAGCTTTGGGTGCAAGCACAGTGTCCAGACCACCACAGACCCTGACTGACGTCACACTGACACCCCCCCCTCGGGATGAAGGCCAGCTGCACACCTCCCCGATGTCTGGCCTTCCCAGTGGCCCCCGTCGCAACTCATTTCCTGCCCAGGGTGTGCATTTGACCAAAGAAGTGGAACATCAGATAATAACTCCCAGGTAATAATTCACTTTAGAGTGCATCGTGTACATGATTTATACACAATCTGAATTGTAAACTGAACATTATATTAAGTTTTGAACTTTGAATACATTTAAAATAATTAAATTCCCCAGTTTGCACTGAGTAGATTTACAAAATGGCTTGAGTGAAGATCTAGAAATGAAAATGCTAGTAATGGATACTGAGTGAGCACAGAGTGGACAACTGCCGTTACTAGCCATGTGGACAGAGCTGCCTCACTGGCCCATTGGCTCAGAAGTAGCACCATGCTGGTGTTAGGATAACCCTGAATTGCTACATATATACATAACTCAGAAGAAATCAAAGACTGCCTGGGTTTGGATAAAAATCTAGTCTGATAGGTTAAAATTACTTGCTGAAGTTATTTAAATCATAACTCTACCTCTGTTTTCCTTAAAATGGTAACTATCTTGAAAAACCTGCTTACGGTCCCTAAAAGTTGAACCTGAAAGAGCACTTGTGCTTCAATGGAGAGCATAAGGGTGTGTGTGTGTGCAGTGACATGATGTGGTGACATGTCAGAAGGAAGAGGAGATTTAGACCATCAGAGCAGGCTATCTGTTGCAAGGGAGAGCTGGGAAGGATGTGCTCCCTGCCAGACAAGGCCACTGAAGGTCTGTTGACTATGTCGCTGTGCATGGAAATGAAGGGTCACATGTGCAGCGCTCAGTGACGTGCCCACCCTCCTGGGACCCCTCCCCAGAGATTGATAAGGCTTCATGGAATCATTTGCTTTTCCCGCCAAGACACGCCGGCCCCTGCTATGTGGAGCGTGGACAGTGTCTGCGTGTGGTCTGATGTGGTGCGGCCAGCGCCGGCCGGAGACGGGGACTCTGATCCTTCTGCAGACGCCCGGCTGGGGCTGCCACTGGCTGGAGAGGAGGCATGGGCACACTTACCACCACCGCCTCCTGTGGGGGCTGTGCTTCCGGCTGTGTTAATCGGAATACACGCAGAAAACAGCCCCAGGACTTGTCACTGTAAATCTTAGACCTTTTCCAATCCTGATCTCCTTTGAAAATTGATCTCAGAATCAAACACATTTAAATATCTACTTGGGCCAGAAAGGTTTTATTATGATATAAAGTACTTGGGAAGTCATTGTGTTAGGGTTCAAATTTCCTACAATTAGAAGGAAAACAATTAGCGTTTTGCAGACATCTATGCAAATTCTTAGATTCTGTGTTTGGCAGTTTGAAATATGTGACTTTTTACGTTAGAGTGATGGTTGGGCTGTGGGGGCCTGGGGTGATTTTAGGGACCCAGTGTGCACTCATATTGTCTCCCAGACCTACAGAAATTGGGTGTTTGAGAAACTCAAGGGCAAAAGGGTGATGGGCAGTCCTGGTATACAGGCGGCTTTTAGGAGGGAAGCAATACGCCAAGTCCCAGCCTCCGTGTACAGAGGGTCCAGAGGGCTGGGATTAGTCAGGCTCTGTTTGGGTGAGGGACCTTTAGGGAAGGTTTAGAAAAGCTGGTGGTGAGTTGGGCCTTGGAACATTCCAGCGAAGGGAGCACTGGGGAAAGGGGCCCAGAATCAGGGTGACGGCAGGGGGAGGGCATGGTGTCTAGGGAGTAAGGTGGAGTCTGGAGTCTAGGGCTGGGGGCGGGCCAAGCTGGGAAGAGCCCTGTGTCCTTCGGTAACTTCACTCTGACGTGATGCAACAGATGCAGCTGGCCTGGAGGGCCTGGGGAATCAGTAACCCATTTCCCAACATTTGCTCCGAAAGTGCCTGGGGAAGAATCCACAAGCTTCCCTGGACTTTGTAATTTCACATGACAGAACTCTGAGTCCCAGGAAGTTAAGGAGAAGAGCAGCTTCCTTCCATGTTGGGAGGCAAGTTTTAGAGCAGAATATTTCCTATCTTTTGTCATCACACAGATGCACCGTTTTAAAGCATTCACTGCGCGCCTGCTGAGGGTGCCCCGTAGCGTGCAGCCGGGGATCGGGGCAGCCTGCCGACGAGAAGCTCCCGGTCGCATACCCAGCAGCGGGGTCGGGGACTGTGCAGTGCTGACTTGGGGAAAATTGGCAGCGGGGGCTTCAGGAAAGGAACAGGGGTGGGACTGGGGTTCAGAAGCGTGAAGGGGAGGGGTAAGCACGTGCCCTGCAAGAAGCTCCTGCGTGTGCTCTCTCCTAGGCGGTCGTGAAATGCTAATAACAGCTTTGGGGACCAGTCGTACTGGAAAGGAATACATGTATGTGGCATGGCTGGGACAGAGGTGGGATGGGGGAGGACATCCATGTTTAGATGATTGAAGGGCCAGGAAGTTGCATTTAAATACGGGGCCTTAGGCAGGAGTAACAAGTTCAAATGCCTCACTGACCTCAGGGCCGGGCGGCTTCACAGCCAGGAAGCGGTGGTGTGCAGGGCGACAGGGAGGGGTGAGCCTGCGGGGGCATCGGACTCCTGTGTGTCTACTCGTTGCAGGGCCAGGGGAGCAAAACTGTGCTGGTGGTGGTCATCGGACTTTGAGTCTGCCAAGTGTAATTTTTAGTGGGGAGGAGAAATGATTTGAATACTGTAAAGTTTCTCAGGAAATGAAGGAAAAGTAGCGTTAGGAAGTTAGCCGGATTCTAGGTCAAGACGGGGAGCAGAGGCAGCCGGTCAGAGAGGAGGTGATCTCTGACCTCCTGAGCCTTGAGGCCTGGATGCAGGGAGGGGCTCCCTAGGAAGCCCGGGCGGAGGGTGCCCGAGACACACTGGGGAGACAGATGCCGCATTCTGTGGGTGCAGGGGAAGAGAGACTCCCCAGAGAGCCGCCTGCCGTCCACATGGGCCGCGAAGGCCGGGTTTGGGGAGGAGGGAGGGACTGGTGCCAGTCGCGGGGCTCAGTGACGGGGGCGTGTGAAGCGGTGGCAGTCAGGTCGTTCACCTCTGAGCTTTGAAGGCTTCTAGTCTCCCATCTCCTAAGTCAGAAATTATAAATCTAGAATAGTTTTACAAATAAATGCTGGAATGTAGACAAATCTAAACAAAACCAAACAACGTGCCTTTTCTCATTGTCTGCATTGTCTTTGGTGTTATTAATAGCATCACTGTTACTGCACCTTTCCTTATTCCTTCTTTGTTGTTGTTAAAAATATTATGTGTACTTTTTCTTTGCACCTTTGCGTTGTTAATAATATTACTGCTCTGTGCACAGATACACAATACTGGTCTATCTCCTGGAACTGTGGGGAGGTGAGGAGCTAGACAAGAGACGTGGGATTCCAGTGAAGAACTGTGAAGCATCTTCAGCTTAAAAACAAAACATTGTTGTGATTATTAAAAACAGAAACCTGAGACTAAAATCCAAGGACTTTACACATCTGTGCACTTTTTATTAACTCATCAAAGAAAAACTCGCCCAGCTCGCAGGTGCGTGAAGTGCTGGGAGCGGGAGCAGGCAGGGCCTCAGTAGCTGGCTGCGGGGGCGACGGGAGTCCGGAGGGGGCCCTGAGCCTGCTCGCAGCGCGGTAAACAAATGAGCGGTTGCCTTCACGATACAATTGCTGGGACTTGGCTAGTTTTGATTTCTAGCTCTGATTCTGTGTGACTTCGCCACCAAAATTAAGATTTCTCACTTTACATCTCACCATTCTTGGTAGGGCCAGAGCTGGTGCGGCAGTCCATTCCGTCCAGAACAATCTCAGTCAAAGCAAAGCTGCCGAATCTCACATGGCGACACAGCCCTGTGGTCACGACTGCCTTTTTCTTCCTTCCTTTCTGTTCTTTCTTTCTTCTTCTTTTTTTTGTAAGCAGAAAAATAATACGGTTTGATGCAATGGCCCAGCACAATAGGAGCTAATGAAGAGAGTGCGTTGCACTCAACAGCCTGCAGTTCAATCACTGGTAGTGCCAATCAGGTCAGAAATATTAACCATGGTAACCGCGGATTTCTAGCTCTATAGATGCTTTGGGGAGGCAGTTGCTCTTTGGGAATCACTGGGGTCCTGGGAGGGAGAAGGGCTTGGAGGGACAAAGCACCGCTGAACTGGTGAATGCCGCCGTCACAAAGATGGGCACTGATGGGCCGCTGCCCCAAGAAGTCCCGCTGTGGAGGCCCGGGGCTTTATTCCTCGGGACGCCCCAGAGTCAGGAGGGAAGGTACAATGGCAGAGAGGTATGTATTTAGAGGGAGCTGAATAGGGCAAGAACACACAAAGTTATGTGTCATGGATTGTACATTACCACGGCGCTCTGGATTCATTAGGATTTGGGGGCTGTGTCATGTACAGGGTAAGGTGGGTGTGATGGGTTGAACTGTGCTCCTTCAAAATTCATATGCTGGGCTCCTAAACCCCAGGACTTCAGAATGTGACCTTATTTGGAAATAGGGTCATAGCAGATATAATTAGTTCAGATGAGGTCATACTGAATAGGGTGGATCCCTAATCCATTATGACTGCTGTCCTTCTTAAAAGGGTAAATTTAGACACAGACATGCACACATGGTCAAGACAAAGGTTGGGTTGATACATCTGCAAGCCAAGGAGTGCCAGAGTTTGCCAGGAAACCACCAGCAGCAAGGAGAAAAGGATGGAACAGATTTCTGCCTCCCAGCCTCAGAAGGGACCAACCCTGCTCACATCTTGAGCTTGGACTTGGGGCCTGCAGACTGTGAGAGGATACATGTCTGTTGTTCTAGCCTTTCAGGCGGTGGCGCTTTGTTCCAGCAGCCCTAGCAAACTCGTATAACCCAGGTCTGCTGAGTCAGGAGCCAGGGGGCTCTCTGGTTTGAACGACCTCCTGAGAGAGTTTGATGCACACTTGAGTTTGAGAGCTAACCCTCCATGTCATTAGTTCCCATTAGAATAATCTAGGGATGTTTCCTTAAAAACCAGCCATTTGGACTCCCTTCTTAGTAGTTATCATTGTCTCCCCACCCTGCACACACACCCAGATTTATTGAATTAGCATCTCACAGATATTTCTTGGAGTAAGTTCTGAACCCTCGGGCCCAGGCCTTCTTAGGGTGCGGCCAGTACTTTTTCCTTTCAGAAGGTAGTTACTCTTCCAGTAAGGAAGCCTCACTTTTGCATAGTGTTTCCCAGTTCATAACACCTTCTAATAAGAATGATCTCCTTTGCTTAATTTCAGGCCCTGACCCACTAGTAAAAGGAGAAGCTTGCATTTGTGCGACGGTCCCTCAGTGAGCCAGGCGTGGGACACAGGCCTGTGCGAGACTCCGTCCTCCGACTCCCAGGGGAGTCCTGGGGTTCCCCCGGCTCTGGAAGGACCCCATGAGTCTAGTTTGCAGCTGGAGCATCTGGCAACACTTGCTGCTCCATTCTTAGTCCTTTGTCTGGTCGGCTTTATTCGGAAGAGAACCTGACAGTACAGCCTTCGCCAGGTGCCCCTCCCGGCGCTGCAGGGCGTCCTCGGTCTCTCTGTTACCTTCAGGCAGTGCCCGGTTTCCTGAGCTGGGCCCTTCACAGTTTACTCCCCCAGGCTCATTTCCCAGCTGTCCCTGTCCCTCCCGCCTCCATCTTGCTCTCTGTATTTAGCTCCAGTGATGATAAAGACATCGGCTAACAGCCTTTACTCTGTGGTGCTCCAGGCTTTCCTCACACATCGGTGTGCAGACCTGTCCCTGCAGATTAGGTTCCAGTTCAGTGTCTGAGGCGAGCCCAAGGCTGCACTTCTAACGAGCTCCCGGAGGCCCCCGATGGTGCATTGCACACACTTGAAGGAGCAGGCCCGTAGCACATAGTGACCTATTTAACCCTCCCAAGCCACCTCCGAGCAGGGGGCCCTTGTTGTCCCTCTCATTCATACGGGGAAACTGACACACAAGGTGGTGAAGTGACTTGCCTGAGGCCACACAGCGGCAAGCAGCAGAGCTGGGATTTGAACCCAGGAAGTCTGGCTCTAAGGTCCATTTTCTTGCCCATTTCCCTGAACTGCTTTTCCAGCAGCAGGACCGTTTGTGGTTTCCCCACGCCCTGTCTTCTTTCTCTCTTCCATGCCTCTGATACAAGTCAGTCACCTTCTCCTCCCCTCCGTGTTGTCATCTTCGAAATGGGACTATGGCAGTATCTGCCTCACAGGACTCCCGTGGGAATCAAACAAGACAGTCTGTGTGCTCTTCTGCACCTCTTCTTTGCCTCCTTCTCATTTTGGGGTTGATAATGTGGACTTACATCCCACTGACTGTGTCGGTACCGCCTCTCTAGGCCTCCTTAGCTGTGTGACCTGGTATGTTACTGACACTTTCTGTAAGTCAGTTTCCTTTTCAAAAAGGGTGTACTAATTTCTTCCTCAAAGAGTTATTTTGTGAGGGATGAACTAGATAATACACATAAAAGCTCTTTTTACAAGCTGGGCACATAGAAGGTGTTAATAAATGTTAATTATTATTATTTTCATCCAACAAACACATCTCTTTCAGCCACATCTGCACATTCTTATTCAATTAATGCTCTGAACACTTTCACATGCAACATTTTGTTTACTCTACAAGAATCTTATGAAGGACGTACTTTTTTCTGCTGTACAGATGAGAGAACTGAGTCCCAGCTCCGACTGGGCCAGTGCCGTGTGGCTCGTTGTTGGTGGGATAGAGCCGAAGCCCACAGCACGTGCACTGGTCACCACACAGGTCAGTGGTGTGACATCCACGAGGGGCCCGCCTAATCCAGGTCAAGCAGAACATTCCCACGTGTGGCCTTTACCCCGTTTCTCAGTAGCCCAGCTGCTTATCTGCACCCTTATCGCTGAGTGTGTTTGTGGTTTCCTTAAATCCGTTTCTTTTGGTAATGTCTTTACTTGCTGTCTCTTTTCAGGCACCTTTGTCCTCATTCTGGGGCTGTGGAGCCTTTTCTGATGACTCTGGGCCGGGGGCGCTAGCATGGGTAGAGTAGGCATGTCCGGCTCTGGGATCCAGTCTCCCCCTGGCCCTCTAGACTCATCCCTCTGACTGGTCCCTGAGAACCAAGTCCCCTGAGAGTCAAGGTGTAGGGATCAGAGAGGGAGATGTTTAGTAATCCTTGCTCCTTCTAGAACTAGCTTCCCCTTCTATGAACAGGGGCTGGAGGGACTGATACAAAATGTGAGAGCAGAGTCCAGACTGCATTCAGGGCAGGGCGCACCCCTGTCCCTCACGGTGCTCTTAGCTGAACTGAGCATTGTCAAGGCTGGGCTCACTTTTCCTTAAGTAAATTGGAACCTTCCCTGCGGCTGGCGGCTAGCTTACAGATAATCATTCATTTCAGAATTGAGATATTTATTTGGTTCTCCTCAAAGGGTTATAAGTCCTATATAAATGTTATTTAATCAATTTCAGTGAATTAATATTAATTTCATTTTCACATCAGCAAGTGTTTTTCATAGGCCTGCAATGTGTTTATGAATTGGACACATCTTTTCAGGATCAAAGGGACCAGAGCATGCACACACACATGTGCACACACATGTGCCCATGCACATGCTCTCTTATAATGAACACAGAGATATTTGCTTCTCGCTTGGAGAATTTGCAAAGGAAACAACTGGGAAATATTTGTGATGCTTCCCAATTAAGAGCACAATAACGTATGGTCAAATGCTGGTGATTTTGCCAGCCCAAAACACTATCTTTTGTGAATAACTGGGGCCACTCTGTGCCTTTGTCTGGAGGGAGTCAGAATTTCAGTGTTGCCGGGAGATGGGGCAGAGAGCTAGAGAGCTGCTTTCTGGGGTGGAAGGTGATGGGTGATACCATGAAAAGACCATGGGACTTGCAGGCCAAAGGCTTGCATTCCAATGTTGGCGCTGATATTTGTTCTCAGTGAGATCTTAAGAAACTTAATTAACCTCTCTGAACCCAATTTGCTCGTCTATAAGATGGAGTTAGTAATATCTGCTTTAAGGATTGCTGAGTAGAAGAAACAGAATAACAGCTGTGAGCATATTCTGTAAACACTGAGGTGCCGTATTCATTAGCCATTATTACTTACAACAGTGTTCATGGCGCAGCTGACCCGAGTGTCCAAATGTGGCGATGACATGTAGCCAGGAAGTGAAGACAGATGCCATCCCCAGCGAGCAGCCAGGCCTGACCTGGCAGCCGACGTACAGATGGCACAGCCTCGGGGAGAGCTGGGGCCACCAGCCGTGGGTGCGTGGGATTCACCAGCATGAAGTACCCATCACCCCACCCGGAAAACTTATACCCCTTAAGGAATCCCCTCCACCGCCCAGGCCCTGATAACTACAAATCTGTTTTCTGACTCTGTGGGTTTGCCTAATCTAGACATTTCATATACATAGAACCACACAACACGTGGCCTTTTGTGTCTGGCTTCTTTCACTGAACATAATGACTTCAGGGATCCTCTGCGCTGTGGCCTGGGTCCGTACATCATTCCTTTTGATGTCTGAGTAATATTCCACGGCTGTCTCGCCACACCGTGTTTATCCATCTCTCAGTGGATGAACCTTGCTACCTTTAGGCTATTATGACTAGTGCTGCTTGGAACATTGCTGTGCCAGTTTTGAATCTCATCTGTTCTTGCTTCGAATGATTTCATTCTCCACATGACCAACATAATCTTTCAGAAGATGAATCTGACCTTCTCAGCCCTTTCTTAGACCCTTGGTGGTTCCCCTTGCCTTCTAGGATGAAGGTAAAAGTCATTTACATGTTCCGCAAGGCCCTGTTCTTCTCTCCTCCCGGCTTCACATACTCCCACGGCTCAGCCCTTCCTCTGGCTCCTGGAATACAACATGTTCTCCTGCCTCCGGTCAGTCCCACAGCTTTTCTAGCTCAGCCTACAAAGCCCTTCTTGATTGCTCTTGGCCAGGTTCGCTCTCAGTCATGCTTCAGATGTCAACCCGGGTCTCACTTCTAGGGCAGCTTAATGACTTCCAGACCAGGTCAGCCCCCTGGTTTGTGTCCTGTTCTCTGTAGCAGGCATCACACACTGCAGCCCAGTGATAAACTGTGTATCCCAGCATATGAAGGTCCATGATGGCAGTGCAGGGCGTCCATGCACAGCTGCAAGCCACCACTTGGCACATCTCCCGACAGGCGGTGGGGGCTCAGCTTTCATTCGTTGAATGTCAAAGTGTCCACACCCTGCAATGCTGACACACCGACAGCCTCTGCCCCGTCGTTGGAACTTGCCGCCGCTCCACACTTCCTGTGTTTGTGCCATGTGGGGCAGAAACAAGGAGGCCCCTCTGTCCTGGGAAGAATGTTGGGAATGCACGTCATTTCCTGTGAGGTCCGTGTAGATGGCAGCATTCCCTGTATTCCATGATGGCTCGAGGGGAGAGGTGAGGTCTTTTATAAAATGAAATAAAGGTGCCGTCTGGGACAATTGCTTTCATCTGGTCCATGACTGTTTTCTGTTAAACAGAGGCACTGTAGCCCAAGCAAAAGTAGAGAATGTATGATGGCTGAGATGTATTGAACCTGGGCCAATGTTCATACATTTGAAATGATGTCAGGGCCATGAGACAAAGGCACTTAATCTCCTCCAGAGACTGAGTAAAGTTGGGGCCCCATGGAAGGTCACTTGCAATATCTCCTCCTAGAACAAATGTGGGGCAGGTGGGTATAGTTGTCTCTGCCAGGACGAAGGTGACAGTAACCGTACTCTGCAGGGTCCCTGCGTGCTGCCATAATGTTGGCCAAGGCTACGCGTTCATACCCCAGGGATGAGTGGCTGCAGGGGAGTGGCCACGACATTGACAGAAGATATGAAGGGCTTCATGGAGGCTGGTGACCTGGGGGGAGGTCTATCATCAGAAGCCAGCAGTGGGAAGAGCAAAGGAGGCTCGTCTAGACAGGTCCTTAGCTAGAGCAAACCTTCAGGTCACTTTGACTCCTCTGCAGCCCCCAATGCATATGCAAAGTCTTAAGAAGAGATTGCTTTGGCTTTTTTCTCTATTAAAAAGGTTTTTAGTGAGGAAATATGAACAATAAACCATTAATCATCCTTCAAAATAATGGCTCACACCCATTGAGCATGTCCCTCTGCCAGGCACTGGGCTGTGTTCCTCACATGCATCATCGCTTCTACGGCGCCTGAGTCCCCACACTGACCTCCTAGGTGGGAGTCCTGATTCGCCCATTGTATAGACTGAACTGGGACTTGGGCAGATTCAATAATTTTTCTGAGGATATTTAGCCAACAAGTGACAGAGGCAGGATTCTCACCCAGTTTTTCTTTTTTTAAGCCAAAACCAGCACTTTTAACCATTATAGAGAGTTGACACTGTGTTGGGGGTTTGTGACAAGTGTGGAGCTGTCTTAGAATCCAGCCCACACAGCAAGAGGTGGTCATGGGTGGTGAACTAGAGGAGCCCAGCATCAGTGTCCCCAAGGAAGCCACAGTGGGTTTCTCCAGGATCATGCACAGGTGTGTGAGCGTGCACACGCACACCAGAAACGAGAGCAGAATCAAAAGAAGCACATGAACCAGGAGCCTCTGGAGCAGCGCCTTCCTATCACCATGCAGGGCCCAGTGGACTGGTTCCGATCGATGTTGGAGCTGAAATCACGTGACCAAACTAAGTATGCATGCATCCTCTTGGATTCTGTTTCTGGAGTTGCATTTCTGATCAGGCTACATTTGATTTATGGCATTGTCCCTTTGACAGTGTCAGAAAGAGGTGGTTCATCTTCATCTGTTCCCCTCATGGAGGCTTATGGCAAAATATCAATGCCGTGCTGTGATTCACAGGAAGGTGGCATGGCCCATGGCTTAAGAATCCAAGCTATAGGGGCAGCTGTCTGGTTCAAATCCCACAATGCTCCATGTCTCCATGTGACTTGGAGCTAGTTACTTGAATAATCTCTAACTTCCTTCCCACTTCTATAAAATGCAGATAATAATGGCCCCTGCCTGTGACGGGTAATTTTATGTGTTACCTTGGCTAGGCCACGGTACCCAGATATTTGATCAAACATCAGTCTAGATGTTGCCGTAAAGGTATTTCTAGATGAGATTAACATTTAAATCAGCAGACTTTGGAAAAAGCAGATTACCATTTGTAATGTGCTAGGCTTCATTCAGTCTGTCGAAGGCCTTACTAGGAAGCCTCCCCCGAGCAAGAAGGAGCTCTGCCTGCAGACTTAACCTGCGTCATCTCTTCCCGGGTCTCCAGCTTCCAGCCTTCCCTGACGATTCTGGACTTAACAGCCCCAACCATTACATGAGCCAGTTCCTCCAAATGCCTCTCTCTTTCTCTCAGATACACAATAGAATATACACATGAGTGACACAGATGTAGGTATAGACATAAGTAACTCTTACTGGTTCTGTTTCTCTGGAGAAGCCTGACCATTATACCACTACACTTTCATTTGGTTGTTTTGAGGATTAAATGAGTTATTGCATGTAAAGCCCATGGAACAGTCCCTGGCACAGAGTAAGAGGTCCTTCCATCAGCATTTCTGTTAAATCCAGTGCTAACGGACGTGACCTGCACGCACACTTTGTGGAGTGTAGGCGTTGTGGGGTATGGAGTTGAGGGAGGCACAAGCCTTGCTGTCAGGAGGGCACAGGCCGGTTGGAGGGACAGTCGTGTATGGTGGCAATGGAATACGCTGAGGAGAGAGGGACAGGGAAGAGCAGGAGCCCTGACAGTGGGCTGACTGTGTGCACATTACTGTCAGGTACTGGGTCCTGCTGCTCACGGTCAGTGTCTTCAGCTAGATCCTTCTAGTTTCATAAAAAGGGGTGAATTTAATGTTATGTCAACCTCTAAAATGTGAGACTGGCTTTTGCATAAAGAAGTTGATTCTTATTCAATAATGGGGTTACAAAAGGCAAAGCTAAAAATGAATCTGCAACCCAGCGCCATGGGATAGGTGCATAGCAGTATGTCAATAGCAGGTATGCACACCGTCTACAGGAAGGTCGGCACAGGAGAAGGTTAGCTAGGAAGGCAGCTCCTGACCTGGAAACCCAGTGCCTAGGGAGGGAAATTCCCACTGGAAAACCAGTTCCTGTCCATGGTTGTGCTGGATTGGGGGTCAGTGCCACGGCAATGGGAGTGCAGAAGTGGGGTGGCAGGGGCTCGTGGGAACCCAGGAAGGCACTTGAGATCCTGCGGAGAAACAGTGTTTTAGGGAGAAGCAGAGCAGAAAGCCTTCCAGAAAGAGGCGGAGCCTTAACAAGGCATGGCTAGGCTTGGAGGACGTGCTGGGAGTGTGGTGTGCTGCAGGGGGTCTCTGTCCTGGGAGTGCGCAAGAGAAGTAGCATTAGATGAGGGCAGGGAGCCTGTCCAACCTCAGCAAAGCTTCTCCGTAACAAACCCCTTCCCGGTTGTACACGATTCGTGCTGATGATGACAGGGCAGCACTGTTACTGCTCAAGAACTGCTTTTGCTCTAGCCCAGGTCTTTCACTGAATTTTAAGACAGTTTCTGATGTCATCCCGAGAAGGAGCTCTGGGTCCTCAGGGACAAAGGCTTTGCCATAGACTCTCAGGGCAGCTCCAGCAGCTGGCATGGCGCTTTGCACAGAATACATTTTAAATATATTTTTATAGAAGTGAATTAAACTGTAAACCTTTGCTTTTCAACTCACCCAATCCAATCAATGTTTATTGATCATTGACAGAAATATAGTCAAAGACTTTCAGATCTAAAAGGATCCTTGGCTATTTGCTATTCATCTATCTCATGATGGACATGAAGATACTGAGGCCTTCAGATGGTAAATAATTTGCCCTGAATTTCTAAGCAGCACAGCCTGTCAAGTGGAGGCCACACAAATCTTTAGAGTCTCAGAATCAGAGCGATAATGCGCATCTTCTGGGACGGCATGTCTTCAGATGTGGTCTGTTCATTTGTGTGTGGCTGGTCTTCTCTGTTATTCAGAGAGTGGTGCTGGTGAGATAAGATTGTCAGTCCAGCTCCTATGGATGAGATGGCTTCCTTCCATCTGTCCTTGGCATTTGACTACACTCCTCACCCCCTCACAACCCAAAGATCAGCGGTGGGCGTGCACTGGGGTTGGTGCAAAACTCACCTTGTAAGTATTTAGTGGGATTTAAGGGATGTTAAAAGATAGATCAGACATGGTTCTTACTTTCCTGCAACTCAAAGTCAATTGGAAGAATAGCATAAACACGAGAAACAGAACAAGGAAAAAATGCTGAAATGATCTTAGAAGGCAATTGGCTCAATGGCTGGATGTCCAGGCTCGTTGCCTTCGTGATATTAGGGCCGGGTCCCTGCAGCCTCAGCCACAGTCTAGTTTTGCTTATTCTCCAGTGGATCAGAACATCTGGTACCCTTGCAATAATTTATTACTAAAAAGGGTGGGAGTTGAGGTTTCCATCCTAAAAATCAAGGAGAAACATCTGGAGAGAGCCGGGAAGCACAGTTTTGCAAGCCAGTGGGGTTGGAAATGAACAAGAGAGTGCTGTTAGGCATGCTCCGGAATTCTGCAGGTTGGACTGTGTTTTCTACAGAGAGAAAAGGAGAGCAGGAAAACATGGACTGGTAATACTAATTCACAGACCAAAAGAGTCTGGTCGTGGGCTATGCATGATTCCCCAGGTGGAAAACTTTGGGATCAGATTGATTTTGGTTGCAAAATTCCTTTGGAGTTTGACAGGTGACCTTTACTGTAGTGGCACCTTCACTGAATCTCTTAGAAGCAGCAGACATAGCTTCTTAGTAATGTGGCTTGGGTGTATGTTACCAAGGACCCACTAAAGGAGCCAGTCCACTCACAGCAGGACATATGGCGCTTTCTGCATAGGTGAGAAAGGTGTTCGTACCTAGCCTAACTAGAGTGATCCTTGGAGGACCACATAGTTTGTTATGACTAAGTTCCCATAAGGAATGTAACAGATTTAGACACAAAACCAATCCAAATTATCAAAAAATAACATAAACACCTCCAAAATCAAGCCCTTTTAAGACAGTACCCGCCAAAGGAATCTCGTGTCACCACACCACTTAGCCCAGGCTCTAGCATATAGTTAAGTGCTTACTAAATATCTGAAGAATGAATGGAAAAAAATGAATGATGGCGGTAACAAGGAGACTTAGAAACACATCAAGTTCATGTCTTTAACTGTTTATGAACATGCATAAATAATTAAGAAATTGAATTTATAGATTTAGGAAATACCCACTCAGTATTAATACTTCTCCACAAGTGTATCGGAATTGTTCTTTCCAGGTTGGATATGTTATCTGCGTAGGCCCTCACAACAGAGTGGGTACTTCTGTACCTGTTTCACGGACACTGATTCTCAGATACACTAAGCAGCTGCCATGGATGGTTGCTATAAAAAATATGGGTTCTTCCATTATAGCAAATGCCCCACTCTGGTATGGGACGTTGGTAACAGAGGAGGCTATGAGCAGTGGGGAGGGGGCATAGGGGAAATCTCTGTAGCTTCCTCTCAGTTTTGCTGTGAATCTAAAATTCATCTAAAAAAATAAAGTCTTTAGTGTAAAAATATATACTGAGCAAATAAATGAGTGACCTGCACAAGGCGACTCAAGCAGCATGTAACAAGACAGACAGACCTTGATTCTCCCGGTTCTTATTTAGGGCGCTGATTTAAGGCCACTCCTGACTCAAGACTGAACAGGAATGCATGTCTGACCTGTAACTTGCCTCTCTGAGTTTTAGTTATGGAATCACTAATTGAAGGACACCACAAAAGTTATCCATACTTTTTATCTTCATTCTGGACCATTTCTCAGCAGGGGCATGATGCCATCACTCGTGCTACTGTGCAAGTTCCTGGAAACTCAGGCGACGTCACCCCTCCTTCCTCTGTTCTTCCTCTTTGCTTTGTGCTTGCTTCTAGAACCCTCACACCGGATCGCGAGCAGGTGTTTGTCTCTCTCTCTTTCATCGTCTGGTCATCTTCTCAAAGACTCAACCTTCTGTGCCCCTTCCCAGCCCCATGCTTTGTGTATAATGGGTGCTCCATAATTGCTCACTGTAAAATACCTGTGAGCATTTAACTACCTTTATCTGTGACATATAAAATAGATTCCAATTAAATACCTTTTGAAGATGGTAATAACAAGTCATAATACCAGAAATTCTTGGGTTATTGTCATACCTTCAAACAAAATATCTTGTAATTATATGAAAGAAGCTTTTCTTTGGAAACTGCAAACATGTGCTTCACCTTGTGAAATATTTCAGATGCTAGTACGACTCAGTTACTCAGTATAGAAAGGTGATAGTCTATGGATGGAAAAAGTGAGATTAATAGTTTGCATCCCAATTGGCTGGTGCTCCTAACTTGATTGGGAGAACATTCTCTTTTGCTCATCTTTTGGGAACATGTACCCCTAAAAGGGTAAATCCCGCTTTTTGAGTTGGTGTTTATTGAGTCAATATCATGAATGTGCCTGAACTTGGTTGCAATAGTTACTGCCTAATATAATAGGAAAGGGACAGTTCTGGCAAATATGAGGGATGGTTCCTGTTATGAGTGAACATAGGTTGCAGTCTAAACATTGGAGATTTTCTCAAGGTAAAGTTTCCACTAAAGAAAAGAGCATGAATCAGAATTAGAAATGAAGCCATCACAAAGAAAAACGTGTTTCCTAGCAGTGTCAATAAACCAAGACGTAAGGGAAAGTTAAGTAAAATTTCAGAGTGCAAAAGCAGTATTATTCACATCAGACAGAAAATTTGCTTCAAAAATAGAAATTAATTTACTTAGCAAGTCAAAAGATGAGCTGGGTTATCATTACATGAGAAAATTAAATGATGTTCACTAAAAAGAAAAAAAAAAGTATGTGCAATCCCAGGAAGTTCAACTTTTGGAAATAATTTTGGAACTATTAAAAGTGACTTCAATAACTTCCTGCCCAGCCCTTCATTCCTCCTTTTTTGAAAAAAATAAAAAATCCAAGTTTCCTCTGACTTGAGTTCGAGCCTTCCTAGTGGGATTTGTCCAAGGCTCTGTAAATTGCTAACATTCCATTTTGCCATGTCTGATAAACGTATAAAATGCTTTTGCAGAGTTAGCTCTTTAATAATTTTTCAACTCCTTTACCTCTGGAGTCCACTTAAAGCCATCCTCTGTTGGGAAGCCATTCGTGAATATCAGAGCTTTATATGAGAACAAAGAGGTAGTCTTTTTTGTAGAGAATACTTCTACGCTGGCAGAGAGCTGTACTAGATGACCTAATAGGTCTTTTTTATCTCTAATTTCTACGATTCTATGAAAATCATCACCCGCTATAAGAAACAGATGTTGGCTGGTAGACAATGGCTGTGAGGAACCGTCTTCCCCCATCAGCCCCTTTCAGAGGCGTAGGTTGCCACCTCTCCCACCCCCCTTCTCCGCTCTGTGGCAGCTGATGAGATATTTATATCCTTTCTCCTCAGCCTGCCAATTATAATTATCAATATCTCCACTGATAAAAAAAAAGAGGCATCGTCAGAGTTGTGCACAGTTAGTAATAAGCCAAGTTTGAGTTGAAAACGAGAATAGTTTCCTCCAGTGACGGACAAAAGAGAGGTGCCTTTGGCGGTGAGGCTGCCATCTAGGCTGTGCTCATGCGGCCACGGGAGAGGTCCTTTGCCTCCTTTTAACCACCTTCATGGACAAGGAGTGAGGTGGAGAAGCTCTGATGAGCAGCTATTGCTCGCATAGACAATGATGTCTGTACTGTACAGAGTTAGAGAGTTGCTTTAAATATAATAAATAAAAGTGAAATCTCACACAAGGCAGCACACAGCTTAGTAATTGCTGTTTTGGAGCTCACGTCTCTGCAGTTATTTGCTCAGCATTTCATCTCCAGCTGCAGCACAATTTTTGCCAAATATAGATAAATGAAGTTAAAGTTATTGGCAACCACTAGTTCTGTGTCCCTGTTTTGAGTTTATAGATTTCATAGGAATGGCATTACTTTCTTTCTGCCGCAGACAATTGTTCTTCTGAAGCGAGAACTTTTTCTGTGGTGTACAGTCTGTATGGCGTCCCGACTGAGGCAGGACATCTTACTGGAGACAGACCCGGGCAGCCCGAATGAGAGCTCTGCTCAGGCTATACATCAGTTGAAATTTGGAGGTGGAGGAAAGACAGACTGTCAACTCATAGCATAGTTTAAAGGCTTCCATACCTTAACAGAAGTTTCATGAAGTATCTGCAGAAGCTCCCTTTCATCCGGGACAGCCTCCCAGCAGCCCCGCTCCGCAGCTTCCCCAAGACTCAGCCTCGGAAAGGAGCAGCTCTCATCATCCGAGAACATTGCTGCAGCAGAAATTCTGTTGTTTCATTTCTGGGGAAATTTGAGGCTATTGAATTTCCTGTTAGATGAACAGATGTAATTTTAGATAATAAAATTACAGTGTTAAGAATGAAAAGTGGTCTTGGAGCTGGAGTTCAGCTTTCCGCAGCATACAACTACCTTCTAAGGCGGGTGACCGTTGACCTCTTTATGATCCCCTTCAGATGGACATAAAGCATAATCTTCTAAGAGGCACTTACTCCCATGATCTGTTCTCATTGTTGGGGCTCAATATTTACTTGGCCCGTTTTTGGCGGAGGTCAGGGGTCAGCCTTCACTCCTCCCCTGCGTGATCTTTTCTCCATCCTAAACACATCGGTTCTCACTCATCTTGTGGAGGCTTCACTTTATGGTCCTTGTTGCTCTGGTGGCTTTGCTGCTTGGGAAAAAATGCTTTGTGAGTCAAAGCCAATGCCATTTACACACACACACACACAGCCTCGATGTCTTGCCATTTGTTGACCTTGAAACTCCCTGGTTAGATTCTTAAATTTTTCTCTTGGTTTTCTTCTAACCTATACTTAGAAGTTCATTGCCATGAACTGTCCCCCTGTATGTGATATGGGAGCAGAATTATAAATCCATCTCCTTTCCTGCTCCCTTTCTGCTCTCTTTCATTCTTTCCCTACCTTCTTTTTTCTGTGAATGATTTAAGCTCACTTACAAGATGAATAAAGCTCAGCAATGAAAAAATTGTTCAAATATTCTAACATGCCTCCTTTTCCATTCATGTAATATTGGCGATCATCTCTTCAGAAATCACTTTAGGAAACACCTTTCCTGTTTATTGTCTTTCTACCGAATGTCATGACAGCGCAACCCCACCTTTCCAGATATTCTCCCTGAGACAGAGTTTGGGGGACCCTCCTCCACGGCCATGGCAGCCCTGGTGTCCAGTGGTCACACTTAAAATAAATACCCATTTCACTCTCCTCCTCTCCAAGGTGGCTAATGTCTGCTTTTAATGTATTTTTCACATTCTAAATCATAGCCGGCATTGATCGTCCGCAGCAAATATTTGTTGAATGAATGAATGCGTTAAGAACAAAATTAGCTTGTGAAGTAGCACAGAAATAAAGGAAGTGCCTATGAACAAAGTTTAAAAAGGAGGCAAGGATGCTTTAGCAGCCGTGTCTGGGACGCCCGCTGCTGACTGTGGGGCTGTTGGCCGTCGCAGCCTTGCCCCTGCCCCGCACAGCTGCACAGCCCTGAGCACACTCTGCCTTGAGGATGTGACTCGGAGACGTCAGCTGAAAGGCGCACGCTGCTTGAGACTGTTGCTAAGGGCTCAGCTGGCTCAATCTGTAAATGCACTGCACGCTTTTCTGGTTGCCTCTTGGATCCATGCCTCACTCCAAGACCTGGGAGCTTCCCTGTCACCTCCAGATGTGCCAGGATCTGCTGCCGCCTCCTGTCTCCATCTGAGCAAAGGAGTGGCGCTGGCTCTGGGGCAGTGGCGGGGGGCTGGGGGGGCTAGCTGCTCTCCAGGCCTGAGCTGGTGATGGCTGTTGTACTTGTTTTCCAATAACGACACAAGGAGGAGTTCTAAGGCCCCGAATTTGAATGTGAAGAGGAACTTCCCCAGAGGAACCAACCTGTAGCGATTCTGTTCTCAGACCTGTGAAGGAGGCACCCAGATAGAAGTAACCTGGATCCTCAATCTTGCCCTAAGGCAGAGAGACCAGATGTGAACATCTTTTCTCTAGATTGAGTATTTTATGATTCTGAGGGGAGCCGAGTGAGCTGTGCAAGGAAGCACTGGACTGGCCTGGCCTGACTCGCTGCCAGCTCTGGCCCTGCAGGGGGCCCAGGAACACCCCTAGTGGCCGGGCCTCTGGCTTTGACCCTTAAGCCACTTTCACGCCATCCTTGAGGGCTGGGGTTCCTCTCTTAAGCTGTGCTTTTCGTGGCCCATGTAGGCCCACTGCTACCATAAGCTTTTTGCTTCCTCTTTCCTCCCTCCCTCCCTCCCACCCTTCCTTTCTTCCTTATGAAGTAAAATTCACATGACAAAATTAGCCATTAGCTATTTTGAAGTGTACAGTTTGGTGGCATTTAGAACATTCACCCTGTTGTATAGCCACCACCTCTACTTAGTCCCGAGACAGTCTCATCGCCCCAAGGAGACCCCATCCCCACTAAGTAGTCACAGCCCATCCTCGTCCCCAGGCCCTGGCCACCACTGCCAAGCTGCTGTAGCGTCTGCATCTTAACATGGTGAGTGTTGGAAATAACTCCTCTCAGTCCTTTATCTGTAAAAATGTATCAGACACATTCTACGTCAGGTACTAAGCATTTAATATATAATAATATATATGTAGATAAAACTTAATATATAAGAGTATTAACTCATTGCATCCTCGCAGAAATGGCATAAGGCAGTTACTATTTTTATTTCTACTTTGTGGGTGAAGGGGCTGAGGCAGAGAGGGGTTAAGCAATTTTCTCACTGTCACACAGCTAGGAAATGGCAGAGCTGAGACTCAGATGCATGCGAGCCCTGCTAGAATCTGTGCTCTCACACACTTGCTAGTTCCCTTCCAGTGTGCACTGCCCAGACCTGTACCTTCAGCCACTGTTCATTGCTGGCCTCCTGTCCCTGCTGCCACAGCCCCAAAGCACTGTGACATTACTGCCTCCTTTTCTCATGAGCTTTTTTATTGTTCTTCTTGTTCTGATTTTGTTCTGTAGCGTTGAGGGCATTGGGCAACAGAAGAAAGATTCAATATTAACATCTGTGTTGTAATTTTCCATGATTATCTCAGAATGACTGAAGACATGACTACCATTTCTGGATGAAAGTCTTTCAGACTTCATTCTGACCTCTTTGGACAAACACAGTTTAGTAAGAGTCCAAGTGCTTCACGGCATTCTTTTGGAAATTGAGCAAAGCTGGAAATTTTGTCAGTGAGAAACAACCAAAGTTCATGGCCAAATGGTAATGTGTTTGCTGAACCTTGGGGGAAAAGGTTTTTTTAAGTGATGAAGTTTGATGCGATTATAACCCTCCCCCCAACTAAAAAGGCAACAGAAAACAGGATGGGACCCAGGGCTGTGTATGTGCATAAATAAATGTGTATACTTAATATATGTTTATTGAACTATCAATATATACATACACATGCTTCTTATAAATTAAGAGACCTAGTTCTTTTCAAATTTCAGAGTCATAGGGGTTATTGTTTTTATCTGTTTCTCCAACATTAACAATTTCTGTTTTCATAAAACAAGGGTAACTCTTGAAAGGTTGTATAGAATCCCTGAGAAACCATCACAGCCGTGGGTGGGGTTCGGATTTGGTCCGTGTCTGCTCGCGTGGGTGAGCACTAGGGCACTGCCTCCCCCTCCGCGCAGGGCAGCCCTCAGGTGGGGCTGAGGCATGGTGGGTGGTCCCGAGGGGCTCCTGGGAGGCCTGGTTCCGTTGCTGGCATGGGATCCTAGATGTGGCCCCCTCTTCACCACCAAGCGTCCTTCTGCTGCGGTAAGCGGAACTCAGGAGGGGAGCACATTCTCCTGTCGGACAGACTGACGGGCCCTGTGGTTTCCCGTCTGCCCTGGGCTTCTCCCGGGCTGTGTGGGCCTCTTGGTCTGTGGAGGACTGTGCGTGGAGCCTGGGTCTCAGACCCACAGGGCTCTAAGTGACCCTGTGACCCCGTGACCCTGAGACTTCTGTGTGCCCTTGGTTCTTGCCTTACCGGGAAAAGGAAATGTCAAATCCTATTTTATGACTCGGGGCTTTTCTTTTCACTTTATAATGAGAAGAGTGGAAGTAGAGTTCTCCATTATCTCAAAAGTAACGTAGCCATGTTTTTAGGGAAAGCACACATTATTTTAGTAAAATGCTGGGTGCGGTCTGACAGTAACAGTTCTCAATTCAAAGACTTTGTACAGCTGAATGTCTACGTGTGTTCAGGGCCGACTGCGGCCCTGCGAATTCTCGCCCTTGCTCCTGGCATCTCTTGTGTGCGAGCTGGCTTCCTGCCCAGGTTTACACGAGGGAGCACACTTGAAGACAGGCAGAGGAAAAGGAGCTGCAAGACAAAGAGCCCAGGGACCCAGTTGCCTTCTGGTGGGCTTATGACCTGTAGAAGCGAAATGTAGCCCAGCCAGCCGGCTCCTCCACAGAATGCGGGGTGCAGTGAGCTATTGTTAACTGTGTTTTCCTGCTAACATGTGCATCTGATCCATATAAGATGAGGGTGACACATAGATTGAGCTTGACATGGCAAGTCTCATCACTTGGTAGGAGGAGCGTATGCCAAGAGCTTGGATGACAAGGATTCTAAGTGACACCTCGGCGGGAATGCATGCGGATAGCTTAGGACGTCTGCCGTGGGTAAGCAGGGCGAAGGTGTGCGTGCACAGTGCATGTGTGGCCAGGTGACGTGGAATGGTAAAAATGGGTGTCATTTGTCAAGTCCTGAGAAAGTGCACGCTAGACATTTTACAAATGTTAACCCACTAATTTTTCTAACCACCCTTTGAGATACTTGTTATTTTCATTCATTATGTTCATTTTCCAGGTGAGGTAATGGAGAATTAAAACACTTAAGTGGCTCATCCGGGTTACATGGCAGTTCAGTGGCACAGCCTGGGTGTGAAATCATGTCTGTCTCCTCTCACAGTCTTGCTCTCCCCACCACTTTCTGCTGGCTGTTGTTTCTGCTGAGAAGTCCAACAGATGTTACCAATGGGCTTTTTGTCCAGGGTTGATCCGGGACATGGCATTTCCCAGTCACCAGATGCTCACTCATTTGGACACAGAGAAAATCCCTAGTAGAAATACGGTTGGGGAACAGTCAATAGATGGACATTCTGACAATATTTACCCTCTTGAAAGACACAAACTGAGAAAAACATTCATCTGGTTGAGACAGAGAGGACACCTTACTTATATCTAGTATATCCAGAGCCCATTTTTTGGTGTGTTTCAATAGATTCCAAATTACTGGGGTAATTGCCTCATGATTCATTACTTTACTTATCATGTCTAAGCATGATCTGATGGTGAAATAAAAGTTACAGAACCCCAGCACCCTGGTTCTCCCTTCCCACTCCCCACCAGGGGAAAAATAAAAAGGCTGGTGCAATCTTTGCTGGTAACTGAATTGTCCAACTCCACACTAAACTGGGCCAGTGGTGGCTCTGGCTTTGTTCACGAATAATCCACAGTCACATCTGGATTCACGTATTTACCTAAATGTACACAAACCCAAATAATCTTGGATCTGCTTGATGTATTTCTATCTGATGCTGTGTCTTTTTCCCTAAATATCTCACCCACCATCTCATGCCTCCACGTTTCTCTTTTCTCCAAAGACTTAACAATAAAAATATGTGCTTCTTTCCCCCCAATATTCTCCATCCAAGCAATGAGTGTAAGGGTTTAAGAAATACACCCTTTTTTCTTTAAAGCAATTCAATGCAAATTTTTGAATACATGTGACATGGAAATTATCAGAACATCTTAAACCAGTGATCCCTTCAGACACTACATGTTTTAACTTCTTTTAAATGAAGCCTGAGAAAACTCATCTCCACACCAAATAAGGAGCATGCCTCCAGGCGCACACACGTGCGCCCCCAGTACTCCCTCGACTCTGCCCAGCCCTCCCATTTTTTTTATTAGAAAACACTTGAAACTTATCATGTGCAGCAGATGGGAGTAGAAAATGCAACTTGAAGACAGTTATATAAATATATCCTTGATGTCTGTTTTGCTTTTCAATTTGCAATGAAAAGAACAAAGGTAGAGCGGCGCGCCAGCGAGGGCCGCCTGTGTCTCTTGATATCCATCCCAGATGTTGGCTAGACTTGGCGGAGCCAGGCTTACGGCACGGGGCTGGAGCCACGGTCTCCTCCTCCAGGTGCGATGCCTCATACTGACCCCCCGCACGCTTGCTGGCCTTGTCCAAACACTCCACACTCCTGGCCGGCCTCCGCCACCCCTGCTGACCCAAATTTACCTTTCCCGATGCCAGGCTCTCCAGGGGGCGGTGACAGACGGGGTCCCGTGTTCTTGCTTTTCCCTTTGCATCCTCAAAAATGAGAACCTTAAAAAGGAGAAAAAATAAATACAAAGGAAAATACACCCAGAAAGGGAAAACACCCAAACAAACACAAAGTGAAAAAAAACCCACCAGATGTTGTCTGCTAATGCTGTTTCCCAGCCCTCCAGCCACTCCTTGTGCATGTTCACTGCTGGCTATCTGACCCCCTGGCCTGGCAAAGCGCTAATGCTGCTCTCTGTTTGCACATGCTTGTAAAGGATTTTACACCGTAATATGTTAACTTCCTGATTAAACAGTGCTAAGCACAGAAGGGTATCATAAATCTTGCAGGCGCCAACTTCATTTAACTGAACATCGGTTATTGTCTAGTGCCGATAAATGACTGACAGGGCATTTATTATGATGTCCCGGGTCACAGAGCAATGCTATTAATTACCTGTGCCCCATGTCCCTTATCTGAGAGACACCCTTGTCTTTGAGAGAGAACCTGTGGCCTTCCCTCTCTCAGTTCAGACCATCTAGGGGAACGTTCTTGACAACTATGCACAAAGAATTTTGGGTGAAAGATTATTAGGCAGATTGCCCCCTGCCCTCTGCCCCAGGCAGCTCAGGACACTTACTGGTGGCTGGTACTGACTGGCTCTTGGGCTGTCACAGTTCAGAAAGGTGTTTTGTAATTGGAAAATATTTGAGGACACGGCAGTTCTAGGAAAAGTATTAGGAATGACAGATTCACTGAGGTCAGGGTGGGACATGGGAGGACCAGGCCCGAGAGAGCCCATTTTCTCCTTGGTGACTTCCAAGCAGGAAATGAACTGCATTAGGTGTTATTAGCATGGATAGTCTATTCCTCTGTGTCAGTGACAGAAAGTGAACACTGGAAGATTATCTTTTCTCTCCTTCTGCTTCATCTCAACAAAAAGATTGGGCACATCTTTACTATTTTGAATTGTGTGTGTGTGTGTATCTGAAAGGGAGAAATACAGCAACCTGTGGATGGGAAAATAGGGAGCAAAAAAATCAGAACTCATATTTGTTCTGTTGCTTTGGAATTTTAAATCTCAAATATATGTGCTTATCACAGTAAAGTAACTGTTGGTCCACTGAAGTGTTGCTAGGGCATCATTTATCCTTTCCTCAGCTATCTGCGTGTCACCGGGCTGGCTACCTAATCAACCTAAACTTGATTTTTTTTCCACCTGTGAAATGGGGACGGGAGGGTTACTTTGAACTTTAAATAAAATAATGTTTTATGAAACAGTCTAGCAGAGGGCTAGACAGAGAAAATGTTCTTAATATGTTTCAGAAATGCAAGATTCATCAGAAGAAGGCCATACCCAAGATGCCTTTGTTAGAAAAATCTGTAATAGAATATTGTTATAAGAGTTTCACCTATAATAAGATATGTTTTCCACAAACAAATCTGAAGACTTCGCGTGCAAGGCAGGTGTACACAGCAAGCGCTCTACGCGCTGTGGGGACAGATGAGAAAGTCATGACCTGCCCTCAGGGGTTCTGAGGGGGAGATAGACCTAGGACACAACTGGCCAGACTTTTCAGCAGGATGGCAGGAGCCGAGGGAGTAGGGAAAATAATCGGGTTTCAGCGGCATTCTAGGTCAGCCTGATCACCATATCTTCTTAGGAAGGAACATGGAAAGAAATCTTGATTATGTCCTTCACATAAAACCTCACCAGAACCTGGTAGGACATTCACCTCCCCAGCTGACGTGTGGGCGCCTTTCCTGCCGCCTCCGCCACCCGGCCTCATGCCACTCCCGGCAGTGGCTGCCGTCGCCACCAGGCCCGCGTCCCTGAGCCGGCTACGTCTTCGCTCCTGCTGCCCGAGATCGATTTTCCTGCTGTCTCCAGCGGGTCAAATCTTACTTTTCCCCCTAGTCCTCTAGCCCGAAGATCTCTGTGAAGTCTTCCCCAGCTCTGTGGCTGGAACTAATCAGTCCCACCCCTATGTTCCCCAGCCTTGCACGTGGATTTTTTTAAAATGTCCTTTTTAAATGCAGCTGCTTCCCAAGACAGGGCAGGCCGGGGGCTGTGCCTCGTTCTGCTCTGCATCCTCGGCCACAAAGAGGCGTTCCAGAGAGGGCCACTGCCAGGGAGGGCACCGCCCGCTCACGCCATCTCTGTGTCTGGGGGCGCGAACCTTTCCCACCTGGCCTCACCCGCCCCTCCTAGTAGCGCTGTAAGGGAGGGTGGTGGTGCCACATTGCAGGTCAAGAAACTGTGGTTTAAAGAGATTTACTAACATGTTCAAGATCACACAAATAGTGTTATGTTGGAAATAAGATTTGAACCCAGGTATTTTTGATCCAGAGCCCTTGACTGGACATGGTTCTGTGGGAAAAACCTGCAGCCAGGGCTGGCGAGAGCAGCTGGTCGGCACCAGGGATGGTGCTTTGAGCCGAAGGTCCTGGCCTCTGGCTCAGCGCCCTGTACAGCAGGGTCCCTGCAAAAGCAGGTAGAAGTGTCCACAGTCTATTTGCCTTCTAGTCACTAGGCCGGAACGGGGGTCTGGGGGCAGAGTGTGCAGGGCGGCTGGAGAGCCGGGCCCGAGGACCTCTCTGCCGGCCCCTGCCCCACAGGCCGCGGGGACGGCACATGCGCAGCGCACAAAACAGCTCTGAACACACAAGGGTGATCAAAACGCCATTTGGGGTCTTAGAATAACACTATTTAGCTTTTGTCCTGGGATTTGCTTTTATGAGAGCTAACAATTTCCAGTGACTTCCAAAAGGGAAGAAGGGAAAGACTGTCAAAAGGTAATTCAAAACGGATGCTCTTAGAAGTTGATGGGACTCTAGTTCACCCTGGCAACTGGTTGTTAGGGAAAAACATTCTAGAGCAGGGATCAGCAAAATGCTGCCTATGGCCAAATCCCGTCCTCAAAACTATGAGCTAAGACAGCTTTTGCATTTTTAGAGTGTTAAAAAAAAAAAATAAAGCAAAACAAAAGAAAGCCATGAGACAGAGATCTTTTGGGGCCAGCAGAACCTAAACCTGTATCGGAGATCTGACCCTGTGCAGAACGGTGCCACCACCGTTCTGGAACATTGTCTTTCCAGGTGTGTTCTACAGATACAGGCAAAGGTTGCGTATGCAGTTTGGGAAATGCGGGTCTCAGTAAGGTTAAGCAGAGGACTATATTACAGGGCGCTGAAGGGCCTTCAAATCTCCAAATTTATTTGACCTGGGAGCTCCTTCTCCGTGGTTCACCTTGAGGACATGTGTTCCACGACTGTGCTTGGAGAAATGCTGATATAAGAATTTGAATACAAAGGCACTTCCATCAGTTAAAATCTAAAAGAGAAAAGTACACAACTTATAGATAGTCAACTGTTCAGGATGCCAGTCTGGTAGGTTTGATGCAAGGGAGGACACCCTGATGTGTCCGGGCTGATTCGCATTTCTTGTGGAGCGGTTAGTGTTTAACTTTGCACAGCGGAGGCAAAATTAAGATAGAAAATTGTATTCTCCCAGACAAGAGCCTTGAAAGTGTTGTAAAAGCCCAGACCACTGGTTGCCTGTCCTCTCTGTCAACCCCTGAGGGTCACTCTGGGCCATGTGATGTTTGCAGCGAAGAAATTCTTAATGGACTACAGCCTAAGTCAAGTCAAGCTGAACTGTATGTTGAGCTCCAAGGCCACCAACAAGCCTCAATCAATTATTTAGTGAGGAGCCCTTAAATGGCCAGGTTTGGCCGACACAGGCAGAGTCCAGCCACTGTTGAGCCAGGATTCTGACCAGGCTCAGCCTTCCGGCATCTTCTTACAACACTTACAGACACCTATTATATGTTAGGCATTGGGCTAAATGCTGCTGGATTCACATATATTCCATACATTTTTGCCCTCTGGAACCTCATAGTGGATTCAGAGTTGGTAAATACTGATTCAGCTCTATGTGCCACGCAGGACAACACGATAGATCTGACTCTGGCCTTTGAGGAGCTCACCGTCTGGCAGAGATGAAGGCGTCAGCAAGCAGCGACTGCAGTGAAGTGAAGTCCTGGGACCAGAGAGATGAACAGGTCCTGGCCTCTGGGGGGTCACAGCTCAGTGGGCATCAGAAGGCAGGCATGCGCTTCCCAAGCGCGCACACTCAGAGTATGGCTTTCTTAGGAGGGACACTAAAGGCTGCCGTGAGCTCACAGGGGCTGTGACGTTGGTTTGGCCCAAAGGGGTGAGGAGCTGTTTAGCTGGGAAAGAATCTGTTGAAGGAGGACTCAGTTGTCCACAGGACAGAGAAGGGGTAATGTCCTTCCAGACGGAGGGAATACACAGATAAAGTCTTATCTGTGTCCTTTTACAAAAGCACATTCTTAATTTCTGAAAGAACAGCTGACTTCATATTTACAATGCTGATAAGCAGCAGAAGAATAGAATGAGCCAATGTGTCAGACAGAAGGTAAGGACGGGGTCCGGGGTAGCGAGGCCCCAGCACTGTGAGACCGAAGGTGCCTCCAGACAGGCAAGGGACTGGTTCCGGTGCCGTGTGTTGTGGTCAGCTGAGATATTTGGACTATGTGAGCAATGGCCGGTGCTGCGTGGTCAGGTCGCCGATGTGTGCTCCCTGCGGCCTTTTCAGGGAGGGTGGACTCCCCACGCCAGCTCCCTCCAGGCGGGACAGTTTCTCAAGAATGCTTGGGTGATTTATTCATGTGGAAGTGTCAGGCATTGTGAAATTGTGTGGTGTGCTCTTTGAGGAGAAGACAAAGGCATTGTTGAAACCACGTGTCCCATGCTGCCGAGGCCACCTGTGCAATAGGAGAACATTTAAAAATCCACATGTTTTAGATATTATCAGCCTTGTAATTATGAAGTCAGCTGTTTTCTCAGAAATTAAGAATGTGCTTTTGTACATGGACAGATAAGAATTTGCTGATAGATACAATTATAATTTGGTTCTTTCAGAATATGCTGGGTCCCACATGGTCCCTGCCAAAAGCTTCAGTCTTTCAGTCAAGAAACACATGAGGGGTCCTTGTTGGTGCTGTCACACCTTTTTTCAAAGGACCATCTTAAACGAATTTATCTATTTTGAGTGAAAAAGTGAGTGTTATTTAAGTGTTTTGCAAGAGCCCTTTGGTTGAGTGGAGCATCTGTGGGTCTTGAGGAATGAGTGTGGTGTCGGCCACCAGCTAGAGTCCTGGGCCTGGCTCTCCTGTCACTAGCCGTTTCTCCTGGGGAAAGTCAGACTTTCATCGATTATCATGATTTTTAAAATAAGAGGGAACTTGGATATAATCAGTCTGCCCCATTTTCATGAGTGCAGAACTTGAGGCCCGTTGGATGGAAGAGACTGAGACACAATAGGTGCTGGAAGTCAGGGCAGCTCCAGGCCTGCGCGTGTCCCTGGGGACTGACGCCGGATGCCTCCCCTCCCTCTCCCCTGTCCTACTTGCCTGGTTTCCCGTCTGCAGAACGAGGGCAGGGACTCCCTCCCTGCTTTCCACGGTGGTTTGTGGTGAACATAAACAGAATGAATGTGGAGAAGCGCCTTAGGACGGGTGTACTGTCCCTGTGTGTGTAGGGAAGGAAAGCCACACACAGGAAGGAGGCTCTAATTTTTCTTGTCCTTCTATCCTCTTGTGGCTTTTCATCCCTCACGTGTAACAGTAACCTATGTGTTAAGGTAAAAACGACCTATTAGCAATTAGAAGTTACTGATGTTAACTTCTTAAACACCTACCAGGTGTCAACCACTGTGTTAGGTACTTCAGAGATGGGGCGGGGATCAATATCGTTGAGGGAGTGGTATGTGTGTGTGTTGTGTTGTCCTGTGAGTTATTTCACGTTACCCTCCCTTGAGCCGCCTAAGGTTAAGCATCCCTGCTACTGATATACAAGCAAACAAACGAATAAGCTGTGGATGAAGGTCACTGGCCAAGCTCATAAAGAAAGAGTGGTCAGGGCGGCATTTGAGACCAGGTTATTCTGACTTCAAAGTTCTAGCTTCCCCATTGCTGGCTCCTGCCTGTGGGTGGTTTTGTTTTGAAAATACAGGATCAAAAAGATGTTCGTGATAGCAGCCAGCTGTATAGAGCACCTGCTATCTGTGCAGTGCTGACTGAAGCCCTGGACAGGTACATGTGCTGCCTCGTTTCATCCTCACAAACAGCCTGGTGGGGAGACACTATTATGAAATGATTTTAGAGGTGAAGAACCACAGATACCGGAGGTGGGTGGCCTGCCTGGCCTCACCCAGGTGTGCCAACCTGGACGGTTTGCAGAGCCCTTCCGCTCCCGTCCATGGCCATCTCGAGCCACTGTCCCAGACAGAGAGATAAGTACTGTGCATGTTTTAAAATAGCATTTGAATTTTTAGAGTTCATCATGTAGTAAGAATTCATTTTAAAATTTTCATTGCACCCTAGTATGTGTGTGCATGTGAGTGCACACACACACACACACACACACACACACACACACACA
>JAQQAC010020896.1:5239718-5262784 GCA_029783875.1 Phataginus tricuspis | reverse complement strand
GGTCTGTCTGCAGAAGCTGGGGGGCAAGGCGCAGAGACGTGGCCCAGCTCCGGAAGGCCCGGTGCCCCATGGGCCGCGCAGTTGCTCTTGGCTCGTTTGCAGGAGCTCCCGAGCTTCAGGTTGCTGTGTGCTGGGCTGACACCCCCCTCGAATCCGTGTGGATCCAACACCCAGCAGGCCTGTAGGGTGAGGGGTGCCCTCAGGGTCAGATGAGCACAGCACAGCGTCGGGCGTGTGACGCACACTCGGAGGGTTGCCCCGGCTGAGGTGGGCGTGGCTTCCCTCGGCCCGATGGCTCCCGGCTCGTCCGCACTGCTGTGGCTGTGCTGGGGGTGTGCTCGTTGCTTTCTTCGATTCGTTCCTGTCTGTCCAGCTCCAGTCCCTCTGCTCTGCTACTTCCAGGTATGTGTGTATGAAGCCACCTGCTTGGCTGCCCTGAGCGGAGTGGGCTTTCCCAGGTTCTGTCTGTCCTCCTCGGTTCTTTCCCGTTCCTCCTGGATGGCCTCCAGATACCTCTGCCTGAAGCTGCGTGTGTAGAATTTCGCAGGTGCTCTTACGTCATTCCCAAGCCCGGCCGGCTTCCCAAAGGGCAGGCAGCCCCAGCGCTGTTGTACTGGCAGGGGACGGAGGCAGGAGGCTGATCTCTCCACGCCCTGGAGCAGTGAGAACAGCTGCCTGCTGCCCCAGGCAGAAAGCAGGGTGGTGGCCGCTGGGGTTACCGTCTCTCCTCTGGGAAAGTGAGTTAACTGTACACATGACATGAAAATTTCCCTGCTTTGGCCACATCTTAAGAAATGTATTGGGAGCAAAGGCCGCCTGACAGAAAGCTGTGCTGGTTCCACGCCTCAACTCTGCTCCACTCTCCCTCTTTGCCCCAGGTTGGAAATGAAATGATGGAAAGCCGCTTTTTTCCTGTGGGGCAAGTGAGTTAGATGGAGACTTCACTCTGTATAGACATGTCCTTTCAATCCTTTGAAGACAAGAGTACTGGGGTCAAGCGACGGAGGCCGTGGACCTCCCACAGGTGGTGGAGAGGACGCTAGGAAAGGTTGGGGAGTTGCAGCCCTTGGGGTCTCTCGCCCCCAAGAGTCAGGCCCCAGGCCCGGCCCCTAACGAGCCGCCCACAGCTGCTGCAGGTTGACTTACCCTCTGATGCTCGTTGAAGTGGCAGCCTGCAGCGTCAGAAAGAGACTGCTTTTCAGTCTGCTTTTTAAAGACACAACCAAATTTCCAAAGCTCCTTTCTGCTCTTTTTGTCATCTGCCATTTTGGGGTGCAAAGTGTGCTTGGCAAAGATTCGTGTTTCAAGTAGAGATTGTTTTGAGGTGTTATGGGTTTGGGACATACTGGGTCTATGTCACATGATTACCATGAACCGCCCAAGATTCCTGCCATACTGGACTGCTGAGCTCGTGGCTTTCTCGGGAAAATGCCTTTATGAACTCCCTGATCCCTCTAAGACAAGTCGGACCAGAAGTGAGGAGAAATCTGCCCTGATCTGACTGACCCTATTCACTGCCTAGTTAGCAAACTGCTCAGGGCTCCTGGGAGCTGAGTGAAGACATGGACGGGCCTCAAGCAGGGAGCTTACCCTGTGCTCCGTCGCTCACAGGCGGCCTCCCAAGGAAGGGCCCGTGTTGGCCGTGACCGCAGGAGCAGTGCAGCCTCGTGGGAATTGTGCAGGGCTTAGAACCCAACAGGTCCGGCTTGAGGCCCCTTCCCACCACTTCCTAATCCTTAAGCCATTTTATGCTTTGAATCATGGGTACTTTGTTTACACCATGAATATAGTGTAAGCCACTTAGTAAGACTGTTGTGAGGATTAAGGTAGATGTGGTAACATCTGTAAAACCTCCTTGATAGAGCAGTACACAGTAGGGGCTCACATGGCTTCTATTACTGTGATTATTTTTTATAATCAGGCTGGGATGGTGGAATCAGGCTAACTAGAGTGGCCAGAGCCTGTCTGGGAGGAGACACTGGTTTTGCCAAGAACCCTCTCCTGCCGCCTCCTATTCCCTGGGAGGGTCCCCCTTCCCTTAGACTTGTCAGCATCATCTGCATTTCCTCATTCAAGATCCCATTCTTAGGGGCTTCCAGAGGCTTCTGAAAGACTACATGGATGCTTACCTACATGCCATAACTAAACTGCTCATGAGAACAACATGTAACATCACTTGAGAGACAGTCCACATCAGAAAAGAATGGGGTAGAAAGCAGTCTGTGGACTGGGATTTGTGTACACTTGCAGCCCATCCTGCTTGCGTGCATTTACCTCTCCAGGCTGTGGGAATTTGAGTGCCACGTAGGACATGGGGCCCAGCGGCCTAGGAATGTCATCTCAGTGTGTGCTCTGTACCAAATGGAGTTAGCTCCACTCTCCAGCCTGCGTTGGAAAGTACCACTAGAAATCCAGTCACCCATATTTCGCATTACCAACAGCACATTTCCAATTAAGAGCACAAGTTTGTGGGTATGAATCATGTACTTTGTATAAATTCTGCCATGTGATGATTTATTTTCTTGACACCAAATAAATTATACACAGTGAACTTGGCCTACATTTATACCACTTTGTCTGTGGATCCTGCATTAACATAAAGGGAATAGGTTGGAATGACATGTAATTTAGTGGGTGATGAGGACCCCATAATTTGGGACTCTTTAGGCAAATTATTTTAAAGAAGTAGAGTGTTGAAATGGCTTTTATGAGCCAAAGGGTTTTGTAATTCCTAGAGGTCCTTCCCGATTTAGAAACTCACCTAACATGTGCAGTACAGAGCTAACCTCCCCAGTGGAAACACCAAAGCCCCAAACCAGACCACGTTTGAATCCTGAAAGAGGCACTAACTATGCACAGCCCGCAGTGACCTGCTTGCCAGGGCCGACTTCTCTTCTGCCTGCCTGTCCTAAGGGAAGACAAAGAAGGAAGGTCTCAAAGTTTGATTTTGAAATTAACCTGCTTATAGTAACCTAAGCTATCTCTGGCCCATTTAAAAGCTACTTTTAATATCAATGTCCCTTTAAAAGGAAGTCATTGTATAAGTCTGACCCCGTATCACTTGCTCCTGGGACCTGATGCTATGTGCTCCTACTGTTGACGTTCCTTCTCTTTCTTCCTGGAACAAGTGCTATTAGATTTGAAGTCACACAACTGCTGACCTTCAAACAACTGTGGAGGCCCTTCCTATTCTTAAACATGCCAATGAAGACAGCAAGGGTCAGAGAAGGTTAGCATTTGTTCCATGACACACAGCACAACTAGGTATGGTTATAACCATGTGGAGCACACAGGCTCCCTGAAGATATTCTGGTTGATTCTTCTCCTCTATCTTTCCAACAATGTCTCTGATGCTCAGAGTGGCTGTCTGTGGATCCACATCTTGCCATCATACAGGAATTCGTCATACAGGCAGGATTTCAGGCTCCAGCCCAATCCTACCGTTGCAGAATCTACTTTGGGCTAATTGGTCACATCCGTGAAACTAGAAAAGAAAAGAAAACAAAACAAAAAAACCCCAGTAAAACAAACTCCTATTTGGTTTCCTGTTAAATTCTGTGTGATGTTGGCCTTGAATATCTTTATCTCCACACAATTAGCTAACATATACACATGCTTTTCTACATACATCATGTCAAGCTTAATTTTCCACTAAACGCTTTGGGTGTCTTTTTAAAATAACTCTGTGATCCCCCCTCCCAACTCAATTCCCCATTCCAAGGCCCCTGCTACCAGGCTTCTGCTCTCCAAAGTTCCTCCCCAGTGACACCACAGTGATTTTTATGAAACCCAGCTTGTTCATGCCCCTTTCTCAAGTTAAATCCTCCATAGGTTCTGCTGTGGGCTGACTGTGTCCCCCAGATGCATACGATGAAGCCCAACCCCCAATATGATGGTATCTGGAGGCCCTGTGGGAGGTAATTAGGTCAAGATGCGGTCATGAGGGTGGGGCCCTCGTGATAGGATTAGCGCCCTGATAAGAGACTAGAGAGCTTGCTTTCTCTCTCTCTCCTTTGCGGGCACAGGAAGAAGGGGCTGTCTTCTTTTTTCTCCAGAACCCAGCCATGCTGGCACCTTGACGTTTCAACCTCTAGAACTATGAGAAATAAGTCTGTTTAAGCCACCCAGTCTGTGATACTGTGTTTTTCAGTGTGAGCTGATGAAAACAGGTTCCATTCTTTCCAAAAGGGAAAATGGAACTTCATAAGATGACATGATGTCATGCATGACTTGGGCCTCTTGTGAGTGCCCAGTGGATGGTCTTTGATTGTACGAATGACATAAGCAGTGCCATCTGGACATTGATACCGAAGTAGAAGTTGTGGTGCAGGAGGAAGAGCCTGTTCTCAGAATCAGACCAGGGTATTGGATTCAAGCTGCTTCCGTGCGTCTGTTGGTTAATTCTGTGTCAACTTGACTGGGCCATGAGGTCCCCGGACCTTTGGTCAGATATCGTTCAGCTGTGCCTGTGAGGGTGTTTCTGGATGAGATTAACATTTGAATCAGTGGACTGAGTAAGCAGATCGCCCTCCCCGTGGAGGTGGGACTCATCTTATCAACTGAGACCAGGAGCAGAACCAGAAGGCCTGACTTTACTTTCCCAGAACACTGGACTTCTCCAGCCTTTGGATCTAAACTGAAGCACTGGCATTTCTGGGGTCTCCAGCCTGCCAGTCTTCAGACTGGAACTATGCCACCAGCTCTGCTGGGTGCCAGGCCTTCAGACTTGGACTGAAATTACACCCTCACCCTTCTGGGTCTCCAGTGTGCAGACTGCAGATCTAGGGATTTCTCAGCTTTCATAGCTGGGACAGCCAATTCCTTATGATAAGGTCTCCCTCTCTGCATATATGTGTATACATGTATATGTACACACACACACACACATCCTGTTGGTTCTGTTTCTTAGGAGAACCCTGGTGTCTGTAAGAGAGCAGAGTAAAGCAGAGCTGGGGCAGCAGGCTGCAGATCTGGCTGACATCTCGAATCCCCAGAGAAGGAGATCAAACATAGGATGGGGATAAAACGTGGTCTCCCCGGGGGATGATCTGGGGCTGTGTAAGGGACATTTTTCTTCCTGCTCAGATAACAGTGCTCCGGGTGTGTGTCAACACTGCCAACTGGACATTGAGGCCTGACCACTCTCTCCCCTACCCCTCCCACAGACTCTCCACGCTCTAGTGGAGCGCATGGGAGACAGTGGGAGGCCCCCTAGGCCCTGCATGCTTCCCCCACAGGGCGGCACCACAGGCATCCACTGGGATTTTATTCCTGTCTGCTCTTACCCAGTCCAGATGCTGGAAGTGATAGTGGCATCATCTAGAAAGTGAGTTGCTGGAAGATCTGGGCAGAAGTTAGTAATTCCTTCTTCATTTGTTTCTTTTCAGTGTAGATTATAGTAAAATCTTACTAAGTGGAGTGATGCAGACCTGGTGCAGGTCCAGGCTATGTGGCCTGAAGCATGTATGATTTTTCAAGCTCTCTTCAACAAAAAGGATAAAAACTAAAGATGAAAAATGAAAGTGAATTTTAAGAATGAGAAAACAAACTTTAAGAAGCTGAAAAGTATCACAAATACCACAAAGTCTAGAAAAACAGCATAATATTTTCACTAATTGTTAGACATAGCTCCATAATATTTTATGCCTACAGGGTGACTTCTTCTTCATTGGACAACAATTAATAATTTTTTTATAGACCGAGGAGAACAACAACTCAGTCTTCTTTTAGCATAGTTGATTAAAATCTATTTTAATAATTGATGGTTGGCATGCAAAAAATATGCAACTCTACACACAAATATACCCACTGTTTATGCTAAAGATACAGATTTGCACCTCACAAACATGGTTATTCAGATAGAGTATATTTTACTGGATTTCCATGGAAAATGCATGGTGCATTTATAATCGCATATGATGCCTTACCACTTTTATTCTTATAGGAGACAATTTCCACTTTGACTATGCATTGATGAGAACATCATTCTCTGTTCACAACTTTGCATGACTAATAATTGAAAGAATTTTCTATAGATTAGCTTCTTGTTCTGTACATTGCAAACCTTATTTCTGCTCTGGCCCCACACGCTTCCAGCGCCCGGTATCATAAGATGCATTTATATTGCCAAATGTTCTCGGCCCTGGACTCTAGTGCCACAATACCTAGGAGATGGCGGAGCTGCAGCAGAAATACTCCCAGAAACCATTCCTCGACTGAGACAGACAATAACTTTACACGTGACAGGGACAGAATCACATAAGTAACCCTCAATAAACCCAAACCAAGTGTATCTCATCTCAACTCTTTACGCAGAACACAAAAATACACGAGCAGTGTTGCAATGTAGAGTAGTTGTTTCATATCAGGATGTGCTTCTTAATATTTAGGAAAGTAGCAGTTAATACTTCAAATATATATGGAAGTATAAAGACTGTTTGAATTGGGAGACTTGCTCTAAGTTTTAGGTCAGGCCTGGAAGTAATAGGGTAAGAAGCTGCATTACGGTGTTTCCTATAGCATTATCTGTTTTATATAATACAGAATTCACTTTCTGTGTTCCTATGTTAGCAATATAGGCAGAATGAAAAGTATCTCTCTGAAGTCACTGTTGGAGTGCAAAGCAAAATGAGAGGGAAATCCTGTGGTTATTTTAAAATGTAAACTGTGCAAGAAGTAAATTATTTTTGACTGGATTCTATTAAGGAACTCAAACTTGATTAATTCTTGGCCTAGACGAGCATTTACCTCCAGCAATTACATGCCACTATAACAGTGATTATTTTATAAAAGATAATAAACACTTTCTGGTGTTAGTATTTGCTCTTGGGTAAAGTTTGCCAAGAACTTAGAGTACATTTATGGAAGACGTTGCCCGTTAGGTTTTTGTACAAAGTTCGAAACACCAAAATCCTTTTAGCATCATTAATAATAAGAAAAGGTAGTTTACAAACAGTTGCACCCAGTAAGACTGAAATCTGATATAGAAATAGACAAAACCTTAGGAATTTTGCATAGTCAGCCAATTCTGTCCATCCCTAATATCAGCCAACTAACTCTACCATTGATTCAGTCTCCACAGTGAACTCTGCCGAAATCTTTGCTGTGTGCCTCTGCATGTGTCAGAGAGTTTTAAATAATGGCTGAACTCTTGCTAACTTAAAGATTAGATAGACATTTTTCTGAACGGCCTGTGTCCTGTCGGTTTAACCTACCCATGCCAGAATTAACAACAGTATGTTGGCTAGAGTTCTCAGCAGGGAGGAATAGGGAACCCATTCACCACCTGTGTATCTCGTTGTCGAGTTTAATAATTTATTTAATTTGGGTTTTCTTTGACTTAAACTCCTGGCGGATATATGTAAATGTGTTTGAATTTCAGTAAATGTGTTACTCACACATCCTCTTAATTAGGCCAGGCATACAGATGAATTAATATTTTATTACTACTGGTATCATAGCCAAAATACAGTATCCTTCTTAAATTCGTATATGGTTAACCTTTATATTCAAAAGAAGAAACATAACTGGGATCCATGATCTCATGTTTGCCACCATAATTTGCGCTATTTACCTATAGATTGTATGGTTGGTCAATGAGGAACAACTGGTGAGTGAGGATGGAGGAAGCCAAATATGCGAGCATCTGGGTCTTTGAATCTATTCACTTTGTGCAAACTCAACTGACTCCTGAATCTCTCAGGCCTCCTTTTTTGAGGGCCTTAGGTAACATTTCTTTCTAGCAATGAGTAGGGAGTTAGAACTAAAATTTCTTCTGTTCTACAATTTGGTGTTGCCCAAAACCTTTTTCTTAGGGTGAAAGATAATAAAAAGAATCTTATATGCTAGTCTATACATAGGTGTCCTGAGAAAAATACTGTGTGAAGTAATAAAATGTGTGTGTTTCTTCTCTGGAGTTTATCTAAGAACTCCTCTTAAGATGTTAAGTTTAATTAATTATTTCTAAAAAGAAGGATAGGGATTTGAAGTTATTGTAGAGCCCTGTTGAGGGGAAACAGTTTAAAATAGCAGGTAAGAATGCAGGCTCTTATGCAGGTCACTTAGTTTCATCCTATTTCTTTTTTGCAATAGCAAAATATGTCCCTGGGAAGATTAAATGGATAAATGAAAATGTACTTAGAGCTACACCAAATAGCACTCCCATGGATAGAGGCTTCATTGAGGGGCTGGAGGAACCAGCTCTGACCGTCTTGCACTCCAAGCTTAGGAGGGAAAGCAGCTGAGAACCACAGGAACGAATCATATACATCAGTAGTGACTGATATTTTAAATAAATTATTTGCTCCTTAACAACATAAATTAGAGCAAAGTCTTTTGAAGAGTAACATAAATGGAAAAATCTGGGAGTATAATCTTGGGAAGTTTCTATCTGCTTAGGGCCTTGAAGCTGAGGGTCATGCATACTATTTATATTATAGGATTTGCCACCAAAAATTTTTTAATGGCCAATCATTGTTATCTCAACATGTCTTAGAATACACATTTGGTGGAATAGATGAGCAAAAACTTAATTCAGCAATTAAAAATTTCTAAGGGAAGTCACTAGATGTAAGAACAACATATTAAAAAGAGGATTAGTAAAACAAAGTTATTTAAGTCTTAAAAATTCTTTGCATTTTAAGTTTCTATTTAACTATTCCCTTGTTTACTTTTAGTATGTACTATATACATGGCATTATGCTAGAGACTGAAGATATATGGGATAATAGGTTAAACATACTCCCACTTTTATGAAACTCATGATCTAGTGGGAAAGATAAATACTAAATTGATACTAAATCACTATTGTTAGTTAATTTAATCTTAGGTGAAATTATTATTTAATCAAAACTGATACAACTTACAGAGAAGTACAGTGTGCTAAGAGTATAGCAATTCGTTCAGCTGCAGTTTTGTGTGGCAAAGGGCAAGTTAGGAAAGGCTTTTTCAAAAATGTGTCATCTGAAATAAGTTATGAAAAGTAAAATGAAAGATAAAGGAAAAACATATGTGCAAATGATTAGATGTGGAAAGAACCATGGAAATTTTGAGAAACTGAAAAATAAATAAAAGGCCAGTGAGAAATCAAGAGAGAGCTGTCTAGTTGATGAACTATAGAGCCTTTGCAAATAAAAATTTGATGAACTATAGCATCAAGAAGGAACACTAATTCTAGAAACTAAAACACACACAAAAGAAAATAAAAAGAATGCGGATTATCATCATCGCTGTTTAACACAGTATTAGAGGTGGTAGCCAATGCTATTAGATAAGAAAAATAAGAGGTATAAGGAAAAGTAAAACTGTTATTATTTGTAATTGGTATGATCATAGGCCTAGAAAAACAAAGAGAAAGAAGATCAAGAAACTATTAAATGAAACAGAGTTTTCAGGGTATCCAGATACGGAATCAGTACTATTTTTTTTCACCAGCAATTACCAATTGGAAAACAATCAATAAGAGATACTAGAAATATTAACAGTAGAAAACCTAGTGATGATTAATTTAAACAATTAATTAGGCAATATTCTAGGTATTTAAAAAAATGCATAAAATATTATTTGAATAAGAAAGGTATTCTATGTCATTGATAGAACATTTTTATTTACTAGGCTTCACAGAGCCATGTGAATATTTGAAAACCTATTCACTCCTTTTTAGAAAAGCAGCCATACTGTGTCTCTGCAAAGTCAGGCTGGAACGTAAGGATATGGTTTGTGCTGGCTTTCTGGTACTTCTAAAATTTTGTCCATGAAAGCCATCAGTACAGGGAACTATTGAAGCATTGTCATGAAAGTATAAAGACCAAGACTTCCTTCTTATTTCTTATCTGCTCAAATATCACCTCTTCTTGAAGCTTCCCCAAAATGTGGGGCTCCCATTTCTGTATTCATAACACAATGTACATCCACCTAAATAACCTTTCACATATCATATTTTGATTGTGTGTGTGTGTGTGTTTCCTGCTAGACTGTGAACCCTTTAAGTTGGGCAGGTCCCATGTATTCTTCAATTTTATCTCTTTTGCTGAGCACAGAATCTGGGAAAAAGCAGGTACTTAACAGTTGTTTAATTGAATTCACAGAAAAAAACATTATTTTAATTTTGCTGATTTGATTTTAGATTTCAGTGATTTCATGGATATGTTTACACGTTGTTTAAAGATGTCACATGAGTAATCCATAAATTCTGTTTGTAATGTCATTCCCATATATCAGTTCCAGAAGTAAAAGGGACTTGGAAATCCTGATGCAAAATCTGGCTGTTTTATAGAGCCTGTGACTGTCCTAAGCACGTCATCTGCGTGGGTGTTTCCAGAGGGATGGGAGCACGCTCCCAAGAGGATGGACTGAGATGCCAGCACAATCTGGGAAGGGTTCCTTGCTGGAGTCAGCTTGCTTGTCTTTAGGAATTTTTGGCTTCTAAGCCTGACCATCTGAGCCACAGATTCACTGCTCTCACCCTAGGCCCTCCAGTCTCCAGGCTGGTGAAAAGTCTCAGGTGAGAAGCAATATAGCTCTTTGTCATGAACAGGACATAATAAGCTGGAGATAGACTTGTGCCTGCTTTGTGTGTACAACATAGCACAGGGGGTGCTAGCCAGGCGTCAGAGCCAGTTTCTGCCTTGAGGGAAGTGTTGAGGTGCTCTAGGCATGGAAAGGTATGCTGTTTAGGTGACAGAGATTCATGGGAGGTCCAGCAAATAACAGGAACCAGGGAATTTAAGGTGGGGCATATGATATTCTTCGTCATGGTCTGAGTTACTGGGGGGTATTGTGGTTTAGGAAACACACACGTAAGCAGGAAGCTGCGGTTACACCCTGTGTGCCCAGGGCCATGCTGCTTAACTATAAAGTGTTCATTTATGAGCTATTTTGCATTGTGTCTGGGAAGAACAAATGAAATGTTGTTCATGGAAGTGAAAACGTTTGGCAACTTCTGTTGCTGTGAACCAATGTTTTTACTAATCCACGTAAACAAGAATGGGGAGAAGTTCAAGGTGTTGACTGGGGTCAAGGAGGAGACAGACAAGAGTTGGCAAATAGGTTCTGGTTTTTGCCTGTATTGCTGTGTCACTTTGCAGACAGATAGAAATCCGGCTCATTCCTCATGTGTGACTGTCTGTCTGTTGAAAACACACTAAATAGAAGATACTGAATGGGTGAGGAGGACCTGTGTGTCCATGGGCAGGACATACGTGCCTGTGCTCCAGAACTGTGGTTTGTCCTCACTTAGGTGCAAAGTGCATGATGGGTGAGGAATTTGGAGCCCCAGATAAATGTTTTCACTGAAAGAGATGAAGAAACAACCCCTCCTCTGAGAGACTTTGCAAATGGGTCCTGCTTAAGGGAAGCCTCTAGATGAACATCTGTGGGTAATGATAAAATGTGTCCCAGGTGCCCCCAATCCCAGCTCACCACAGAGCACAACAGAGGTGGAATGCTAGAGACCAAATGCTGGAGAGACCAGACTGCACATTAACTCTGCAGACAGGGTAGCAAACACTCATTTCAGAAGTTGTGCCTCAGGCTGGGAGGAACTGGGGGAGAAAAAGGGGTGATCTGGGCTGAGTTCTGGCTCTGCTACCCACAGGCTGGTACCTGCAGTGGAGGGAGACCTTCACGATGGCCTGAGGCTCTTCGTCTAGAAAATATTCAGGTTGATACAGATGGTTTCATCCTAAAATCCTGTGATTCTGGGAGGGATAAAAAGATCATCTCTCTCTCTTCTGATGGTTTTCTTCATTTTTCAAATAATTCTTAATCCAGAAAACTTCAATGGCTGGATGGGCAAAGACGTGTTTTCCTGTTATAGAAATTTACATTGAGAATGTAATTTCTGGTACTGCTATATGATTTGTATGTTCTCTAGGAACATTATTACTAACTGTTTACCAGGTAATAATTCACATGTTCTTCTAAATACTTGAATTTCAGATCTATTTTTAACTTTTAAATGAAGTTTGAAAATCCGTCTGGTGGACTTAGTATTTTCCAATGGAAACACTTGCCCAATTTCTTAAACACTAACATTAAACTCTCGGAAAAGTTGTCTAGAGTCTTCTTTCTCAAATCACATCTCTCCTGTAGTTTCTCTTCTAAAAATCAGAAAGTTGCAATGTTTGAAAAATATGCTAAATTTCTTCTTGCCTTTAGTTTTCTGATTATCTTTCTTGTAATAGTTTTGTTGAGATAAAATTCACATACTATACAATTCACCCATTTTAAGTGTACAGGTCAGTAATTTTTAATACAATCACAGAGTTATGGAACCATTGCCAGAAACAGTATTTTAATATTTTCATTAGTCCAAAAAGAAGTATTACCTTTAGCTGTCAACCCCCAAGTCATTCCATTCCCATCTCTGGCTCTAGGCAACCACTGACCTTTCTGTCTCTTGATTTGTCTATTCTGGACGTTTCATGTAAATGGAATCATCATATGTGGTCTTTTGTGTCTTCTTTCACTCAGCATTATGTTTTCAAGGTCCATCCATTTTGTAATATGAATCAGTACTTCATTCCCTTTTAGGGCTGAATACTCTCTTATTGCATGGATAGACCACATTTAGTTTATTCACCAGTTGATGGTCACCTGGGTTCTTTCCACCTTTTGGCTATTGTGCATAATGGTGCTGTGAACATCTGTGTACATGTTTGTTTTTGTGTGGACATATTTTCATTTCTCTTGGGTATATATTTAGGAGGGGAACTGCCGGGCCAAATGGTAACTCTATATATAATCATTTGAAGAATTGCCAGACTGTTTTCTAAAATGGACTGCACCGTATGCCATTGCCACCAGCAGTATAGGAGGATTCTGACTTCTCCATATCCTTGTCCACACTTGTTACAATCTGCCTTTTTAATTACAGCCATCCTAGTGGGCATGAAATGTTATGTAATTGAGGTTTTGATTTGTGTTATTCTGATGACGAATGATGTTGAGTATCTTTTCGTGTGCTCTTCGGCCCTTTGTGTATCTTGGAGAAATCTGTCTTTTAAGCTCGTTCTGTGGGGCTGCATATCATAGCCCTGTTTGTCTTCTGTTGTCAGCCTTCCAGGATAGGGGGACAGGCAAATACTCTCAAGTCTGGAGATTTGGGAACCACAACAGTGTGTTAACAGCGCATCAGTTTTATTAATCCATGACTCCGTTTTAAAAATAGGTAATATATAACTACTTTTATGAGAAAGCATCGTTTGTCATTACATGTAGCCAGTACAACATGATACAATCCACATTTCAACTTGAACATCTTCATTTTATATACTCGATTAGGATAATTTCGCTTTTCATAATATTGTCTTTATTTAAAATGAAATACTGGTTTGGGACAAATCAACTTTGAATATAAAGATCCTAGTTTATCTTTGAAATAGTAGCAATCAAATAAGAGAATTAAGCAAAAAAAATGATGGGGATTATGTTTCTTCTGCTTCAGGGACCACTGCTGAATTCTAAGAAACAGCATTTCTATCCTCTCTCTTTGGATCTCCTACCAAGAGTTCACTGCCAATTTGCCATGTGGTTTTCATGTAGAGGGTTCACGGCAGTGCATCAGACTGAGTTCTCCTCTCTTTAGATGGATCTCTGCTAAAAGCATGTCATTAGTCAGGCCTTAAAAGCCCTTTCTAAGAATGGAGCTTCGAGTTCAGGTCTCACTCCTGATTTAGTTCACACCTGGGAGGTGTAAGTATGTTAGCTATGGACCTAGGCTTTTCCTCGGTCTTTCTTTTTCATTCTCTCTCTCTGAATGTATTAAGGTTCCGTTGTTGGGGCAAGAAACTCAGTGAGCCTGAGTCATAGCTCAGGGAATCAATCAGGGGTGCAGACATTGATCCACTGGTGAGCTTGCTGTGGGGGGCAGTACAGGGGCCGGTGAGGTTGCTGTGATGGGGCCGTACATAGGGGCCTGAGGCCACAGAGGATGGTGCCTGGGTGCTGGGGTCTTGGCAGTGCAGGGGGCGTCGGGGCCAGCATTTCAAAGAGGAGGAGATACTCCAGCCTGCAATAAGGACAGGTGTCAGCAGGTAGACAAGTGAGAGACGCCATGCCAGGGGAGGGCCAGAGTGGTTAGCCCCAGGGACACAGACTGGGCGCATGGCTGTGGGCTTCAGGACAGAGGTGAGGGGAGAGAATGGCAAACGCCATTCTCAGTGGCCATGTGGCTTGTGTTATTTGTGCCCAGCAACCTGGGTTTTCCTCTGCAACAACCTGGGACGGACTGAATCATCCTCTCATGAGAGCTTGTCTCAGATTCAACAGCAGCTCTACTATCCCTCCCAGGTCTTTTATTTTCAGGGGAACAGTCCCCATTCCTTCACTTTCTCTTCATGTGGAATAGTTTCCAGGACCTTAACCATCACAGCGTTCTCTACTGGGTATGCTTCAATTTGTGAATTTTCTTACAATGTGGCTTCCAGCGCAGAAGGCAGCACTCCAGATGTGGTTTGCACACTGTGACGTCTTGGCTATTTTTTCCTCTGTGATGAGCACTGAATATTGGCATCCCATCATGCCCGCCGGGTGAGCTCATTTCGAAGCTCTGAGCCTTGTTTACCTACTAAACCAGGTTCTTTATCCTCAGACATGTTCCTCTTAACTCAAAATAGAGGGCTGGTTCTTTGTGCATACTTATTTTCATCTGGTTAGCTTTGACCTATTTTTCCCAGGAAAACAAGAACCTTTTAAAATCCTGGTCCAACTATCTAATCATGTCTTGGCTATTTCTCTCCACCTAGTGTCATCATCTGAAGATTTCAAAGTCATGAAGTCTTCTGGTTTGTCTCTGTATCCAAGAATTTGATTAAAAAAACCTTGATAGTAATTGTGCTGAGTGCAGAACCAGCAGCCTAGGTTTTATTAAGAACTGGTATTAGTGCTTCAGGGTTTAAATGACTGTATTGAACTGTATTTGTGAGACGGACAGTCGTTTAGAAAGTGCCGTCGACTGACTGATGAACAGACACCCCAGAGCAGCATTTCTGAATTACATCTATGGATTTCCTTTATCATCATAAACTGAGCTGCTATTAACATGCAAATTCCTGGGGCTCATCCAAGACCTGCTGCACCAGGCGCTAGAGGATGTGGTTGTACAGGTGCACCGACCTGAGCCCTGGGGTCGGAATGAATGACGCAGTTCAGCTGTCTTTAGCATGGATGCTGGGCAGTGGCCCATGGCAGGCAGTGTGTGTCTGGTTTAGTATAAGGAGCTGTGGCATCACTTGAGTCAAATATATTTAAGGTGATGTGCTGGTGAAGTGGTGCCAGAGAGGTTTTTGGTGCACTTAAAAAAATCTTTAATCTGTGATATCCTGTGGTGCAGCCCTCAGCCGGGGCCATGGAGCACCTTGGCCTTCCACCAGAGGTGCCCCGTGACTCCAGCATTGTGCCGCCTTAGCCGCCGGTGTCTTGGGGACATGACCCTTCTGCCTTGGCTGCAGGAAGTGGCTGACCTCGTCCCCGAGTGGAAGCTCCTCCAGCTCCATCAGGCTCTGAAGCTGAGAGCCCGGAGGTGGGACTGACTCGCAGTTCTTCCCGCACACCCTGCAGCTCTGACTTCACACCAGTGTAGACAGTGTGGGTTTGGCGATGTGCTAGGGAAGCGTCTCCTGAAACACATGTTTACTGAATCACAACTCTTAAGACTCTCACTCTATATTTACCCGTCTAACATGGCTGCCAAGGTCCCACCTAGTCTCATGTGACTCTGACACTCCTGGGGATTTAAAGATCACTATTTTTAAAGCAAGTCGTGAATGTCACACCTTCCTTCTCTTAGCAGATTCTAATGATCTGTTTGTTAGGCATCCCTCTGTTCTCTGCAACTTTTTTCAACTCCACAGTCTCTCTCTTTATTTAGGAATGAGTGCAAATTGCTGTTCAGGATTTCTGTAGGGAGAACTCACTGCCTAGATCCTTCCCTCTCCTCACAGCTCCCCACAAGAGCGCCTGAGTCATTCTAGAGCTTTCCAGCATCTGGCCACTCCTACTCCATGATTACTTGCTGTTTAACTTTTGTATGTCATTGTCTTTTGAAATATGTCTCAAGTCCTTCTCTTGCTTCTCCTTTATCAAAGCAGTGTCTCTCAGTTTCTGTCATTTCTTTTAACTATAACATCAAGAAGGAAAAGCTCTTGAAAAATTGATGATTTTCTAATTGTAAAAACAAGCATGATCATTGTTGAAAATTTATTAAACACAGGAATGTAGAAAAATCAATTATAGCACCTTTCCATGACTGCATTTTGATTTAGTTTAATTAAATCTTCCTTAGTGCACACTTACTTTCACAGTGGTCATCATTGCTCATCCACGATTTAGTATCCTCCTTTTTCCACTTGGCATATAAGTTACCTGCTTCATGTCATTATAGGAACATCAACATCAAAATTGCGATGTGGCTGTGCTCTTTTGTTGATCATTTGTGATGTTTCTTATAAATTACATCATGATGAATATCCCTGATACCAAGGTTTCCTTCCCTCTCTTTCTCTACCTATTGCTCAGGTAATTTCCTCACGATAAAGTCAAAGGAGAGCTATTATTGTAAAAGGGGGCATTTTTAAGGTTCTTGATACATAGTTCCATATTGCTTTCCAAAAGAGCTGAATCCATTTATATACCTCCCAGCAATATGTGAAAGTATTGGCATGATTTATCCTAGGAAAACCATAGTCACACATTTTAAAGGGAAAAACATAGCATTCTGCGTTAGGAGAACAGCGAGAGCGTTTTCATAGTTGAAGCAGACGTCAATACAGGTTCTATGAGCACATGCTTAAGAATGCTCAGCAAATCTCTTATCCATTGGGTGTGATACGGTGAGCTTCCTGGAGTGCAGAAAACCAGCAATAAGTAAATAGGCTATTATGTAGACCTTTTGATTTTCTTTTGACTTCTTACTCATTAACCAAGTCATTCTCACAGCTTCCTTACGAGAGTAAGAGAGGAGTTCAAGGGCAGCACAACTTCCTAGTGCTTCCTGTGTGTTACCTGGGAGCCAGTTCATGTAGACACATCCGTAAAAATCCCAAATAGGGGTGATAATCCCAGAGGTTTGCTCCTTGGAGTAAATTATTGTGGTCTTGTAATGTGATATATGTTCTATTTGCTACTATTCTGAAGACTCAGATATTTTTCCCCAACATCAAAATAGAAATGAAATCCAGATAGGGAAAGATGGAAATGATAGAGAACTGGCCCTCAGGATGGGCTAGCAAGATTGGTATTCCAGGTTAACTCTCACCATCAGCCATGTAAAGTCCGCACAGTCCAGACTTCCACCGGCCAGGCTAGAGGGAAGGGTCAGACTTGGGGCAAATAAGTCAGGATTAAAATCCTAGTCTTGTCACTTTTGCAGGCTCTTGGGAAATTTGCTTCTCTAAGCTTTGTTTTCCTTATTTGTTAAAATAGGACAATTTAAAAATGAATAACATTTCTTTTTAATTTAGTGGATTAAATGAAACAATATGAATAATTCACATGAGCTGGAATGTGCACACAGACATTATTCAGCAAAAATCTATTTCTTCTCTTACAGCCTGCAAATGCACGACAGAGTCCTACCTTGCCCTGCTGTTTTCAAAATGCAGTTTCCCCATCCTAGAATACACTTCAGTGCAGACTGAGCTGAGGACTTTCTCCTCTCATCTGCTAACCAGCATGGCTTCACCATTTGTCCTTTGCTTTTTCTTTTGAACTTGCAAGCACCAACCAAGTCATTCTCGCAGATCCCTGGAAGAATATTTTGTGTCGTAGTAGTGTTTTTATTATATGTTTTTGTGCCTTCCCAACCAGATTCTACCCTTCTAACCGGCAGAAATTACATCTTTGTATTCCCCTAGGATCCTAGCGCTGCTTCTGAAATGCGGCAGACCATTGGTAAGTGCTTATTGGTTAATTGAGAGTGCCTGACATTCATTCAGTATCCTACATATATGTTTTTAGAACTGACTCTCCTGGGCACTAGAAATACATTCGTGGATTAGATTGATACAATGCTCTCCTGGCGCCCAAGTGCATCTCTATCATTTTCATGTAAGAGCAGCTCGGAAGCCGAAGAAGGAGATATGGATGGAGCTCGAGATTCGGGGGACTCTGAGCCTGAGTGCGCCCTGCAGAGCACTTGCTAGGAGACTGAGAAACCATCCGTTACCCAGATGAAAGACAGGGGCTCTGGTGGGCATGGTGAGGCTGCTAATTCTCAGGGACTGACTCCCCACCGTCTTCCCTATCCTGCTCCAAAGGATGGTTCCCAGAAGGAAGGGAAGGCAGACGTATTAGCAGAAACCTGCAATAGGGTGATAAGTGCTGTTACAGGTGGCACAGAATCCTATAGAAGCGTGTAGGGAGGGCCCTGACCCTGACGAGCAGGGAGGCTTCTTATAGGAGGTGACATAGCAGTCGAGCTGGGGGTATGCAGGCTGTGTACAAAGAATGAGGGTGGCTGCCCCACAGTGGGAAAGCCATATGGGAATAAGCCTGGTGCGCCAGAGGGCACCATATCTTTGGAGAGGGGAAAATGGTTTAACATGATTGGCAACTATAGCGGGTAGGAAGCAGTGAGTTACTGGGTTGAAGGCTAAGCAGTTTGGACTTAACCTGAGGGCACTAAAGAACTAGTGAATGATCGTGATCACTGGGGTGACATGACTGGGGCAGAACCCTGGCTGATCTGCAGGGAGGAGATCCGAGCAGGGCAGAAGGCAGGCAGGGGCCCCGACACTGTGGACCGACCCAGGAGAGGCGGGGCTGTTTCTGGGCTGAAGCAGCGCCTGCGTGGTGGGAGGGAATTGGGCGTGTCCTGAGATAGTCACGAGGTAGAGGCACCGAGACTTGATTGGATGTGGACATTTGAAAGTTACAAGGAGTGAAGATTTCATGTGGGTTTTTTATTTGGGTGACCAAGAAAGAGATGATTCCTTTTACTGAGGGGACACGAATAATTGAATTGTAGCAGAAAGAGCATGAGCTTGAAACATTCTGAATTTTAGGTGTTTGTGGGACATCCAAGTGGAAACATACAACTAGGAATTCATGTCGGAGCCTGAACCTCATGGAGAAAGAGACAGTGGAGGCGTGCACGTATAAGAGGAAGTGAAGCAAGGAAGTAGATGAAGCTGCTCAGAGGAAATACAGGCAGTGGAAAGGGGCACATGGTGACGGTATTTATGTGCAGCACACGCTGAACCACAGACCTGGTCGGGAAGGCTGTGCTACGTTGTCACTCAGTTTTTACTTATTCCTTTGCCCAGCTGTGTATGTGTTCATGCATGTATTCATCCTTTTCTTTTTAGCTCCTAAGAGACTTAGGGCAGGGTGCCCCTTCTTCTTTGTCCATGGAATGCTAAGTCTGGGTGGCTAAAGAAACCCTACGGAACAGGGCCTGGTCCAGTGGGCTCTGCACCAGGTCCTGTTGACAGCCTCCCCTTGCTGGGGGACGAGTGACCCACAGAACCTCAATCCAGAGTCACATTTGTGATTCGAGTAGCCCATGACCGAGCAATTGCCCGTATTGCATCATGTCTGAGATGTTTTCAGACTGAGGGCTTATGACTCTACCATCACCCGGGAGAAGCCGCCTCGATGCTGTGCGTCTGATTCGTATCTCTTGCACTAATGGGGAAGTCGCACAGAGCGAACAGGAAGGACCAGGCGTCACTCCAGAGCTGCAGCAGTACTCGGTGCCATACTGGCCCCTCGGAGGCTGTTGGCCAGGGAACCCAGTGAAGTCATGGGCCCTCCGTTTAAATTGTATTATTGCTCAAAAATATTCCTAGCTTAATGCTCCGACTTGGTAACTGCCTCAGTCCCTCAGTTTTAGGAACTCCTCAGGAGCCTCCTCTCTGGTGAATCACGGAGCTTGTCCTTTGGAACTCAGTTCTCAGCTCTGCTCACTCCCGTGTCCACTCACTTCGGTCTCAGTGTCCTCATAAGTCCCGGTGGAATGCTCTTCCTCCAGCCCTGATGTCCCAGAACCCCCCCCCCGGTAGACCCCCCTCCCAGAACAGATCAGAATAGTCTGTTTTAGATAGTCTGGGTGGAGGGAATTATGCCGAAAGGTCTAGTTTCCTTTACGGAGAGATGTGTTTGGTGCTTTGAGAAAACAGCAGTCGGGGTTGGTGTACCTTCCCACCCTGGACACACTGGCTGGAGTGTTGACACCCGAGTCTTGGGCAGAGGGGTCCTACACACTCTTTGTCTGGAGTTTTCAGAGCCGACCACAGTAAGTGGGAAGAGAGTTGCAGCAGGGACCTCAGCTCTGTCCTGCCCCAGGGCCCGTATCACTGTAGTGGGACAGCGGAGCTGGCTGCAAGGCCGTGCAATGCTTCTCGGCAAGAGCCGGGACATCAGATACTCTTGCCCTGGTTGCAGTTCTGGGAGTGTGGGGAGAGTTTGGAAAGCCTCACATTTGTTTTCACAACAGAGATGCATCTCGTGGCTGTTCTCAAGTTTGACGGGCCTGAGTGATGCGTGCTGGGAGCCTTGCCTCTTCAGGAGGAAATGAAGGCTTTTTGCTGGCTGGTCTTTCTGCACTGTATGTGGGCTTGCTTACCTGCTGCCAGGTATTCCTACTATCAGTAAGTGGAAAATGTTGGCAGAGAGTAGGGAATGGTGAGATTGTGGTCTCATGAAAGCTTCTCTGAGATTTACGTTCTTACCCGTATTTACTGCAATGCTATGACTCACTGTGAGTTGTACACCCTCACAAGCAAAATAACATTTCATTATAGTAATTTTAGAGCTGTTGTATTTTTCTTTTTTGGGCTACATGTTTATGTATGCCTGATGAGAAAACTAATAAAAAACTACAATCAGGTATCGTTTCTTAACCTAGACAAAAGACCCATGTAAAAGACATTATATATTCATGACAAGGTAATAAAATAATGCATTGCTGGGGGGAGGGAATGCGTGTAATGTTTTGCCAATAATGGCAACAAGAGAACCTCACTGGGGCTGGTAGTGGCAGGAGGAGATTGTGTGGTGGAGGTAGGATTGAAGACAAGCATAGTTTCCCCATTGCCTCTCGGATAAGTTCTGCATTCCCGCTGTGGCCTCTAGGGACTTCTGCAGGCTGCCTGCACTGCCACCTCTTCCTCCCCCCCCCCCCAGCCTCCGGAGGCCTGTCGCTCCCACCCCGGGCCACAGTATCCTTGGGGCGGGTGCCCAGTTGCTCTCCCTTCAGCTGATACTTCCACTCCCTGTGAGTTTTGTCTTACTGCCATCTATCTGGGGCCGGATGATATTTTCAGTCTTTCATTTGCAGTGGGTTAGAACTTCCAGGACTCAAAAGAGACAAGGCCATTTAAAAGGTTTTGCCACACCCCCTCTTCCCTCCCCAGAGGCAATGACCCCTAAAGTCCAGATGTCAGCTGCCCTGTGTCAGCTGAGCTTGCTAACATGAAGGTGCCAAAGGACAGAGGTCCTTTTAGGGCATTTCAGAGCTCCCAGACAAAGCGCTTCTGCTTCTGCCCTTGGGAAAATACATGGTTCCTCAGAACTCAGCTCAAAAATCATTTCTGAGTGAAGCCTCCTCTGATCCTGCCCTTTCCACCCTGCGTTGGGTAGACTTAGTCCCACCTCCCAGAGTCCCTGCAGTCTGGAGTCAGCATTTTAACACCTTTTGAAATGTCACTGCAGTAACTGGGGCGCACATCTTTCTCCCTCACAGGACCGTATACTTTCCAGGGAATGGTCTGAGCTTTGGTCAACCCCGAGTCCCCGTCAGGGTGCCTCACTTAGGCACAGCCCTAGGATGGTTCCCCAATAAATGAGTGAGTTTCCCGTAGCTGGAGGGCAGAGGCAGAAGGATGAAATGACATAGCTGGACATTCTCTGTGGCTGTAGCAGAAGCTTTGCATGAAGTTGTGACGAGATCAATGGAGAACTAGGTCAGTGTTTGTCACACCACAGAAAGGCTATGACCAAAGGTGTCCACAGGCTTCTCCTTCTCTGCACGTACAAAGAGTGACGTGAGCACGAGATCCGGCCTCAATCTTGGCTCTTCCCGAGTAGCATGAGAGAAGGAACACGGTGTTTTGTTCAGGCATGTGCGTGTTGGGGAGTGAGTAGGAGAAGGGGCTCCTGTTGCATATTCTACAGTTGCACATTCTCTCAGACCATCTGGTTCCTTAGCAGCAGAATGGAGATCAGAAGATCTGCCCCCTGGGCTCGTTGTGACCCTTCCCCGGGTGGGGCCGTGCAGGATCCCAGCACACAGTTGGTACATAATGCTTGTTCTTACCCACAGTCACACATTTGGGCTGGGAAAAACCATCCTTTGATTGACAACACTTCCACAATATCCTTCTTGAGTGAGGGCAGTAATAGTTTCAATTTATCAAGCAGTCACCGAATTCCAGGCACTTGAACTAGCTCTTTGTATGCATTATATTCAGTACTTAAAACAATTTGACAAGGAAAATCATACTGACTTTATTTTGCTGAGGCTCAGAGATGTTAACAGATTTTCTCAAGGACAGTCTGAGCTTAAAATCTGTCTCTATACAACATTACAGCAATTCAGTTCTGCCTGGTACATTGTGGACTGCCTCTCTATTTTATTCTGCTTGGAAACATTGGAAAGCTAGAGCCTATTTCTCAGCAGCTCAAGTTTTGAATGAGAGCTGTCTTCCAGCATGAGACGCGCCTGCGTGAAGTTCGAGGGGTACCAGCAGCTTGCCCTTCTGGGTCGCCGCTAAGAGGGCCAACGGTCTGGCAGCCCCTCGCTTCCGTCCCCCTGGTCTGTCCAGTGACATTGTCAGCACCTTTTTCCTTGGGTGAAATATTTTTGTGTTCCAAATACCTGGAGTAGTTTCTGTTTCCTGCACTGGGTCCTGACACAGTTGCGGAGCAGAGAGAGATGGGGGCTCCTGAGTGATGCGCTCCAAGACTGATTATGCGCATAATCAAAGCATCATTTACATACCTTCCTGAAATCATCCTACCTCCACTTCTTACCCTTGACATAATAGATTTTTTAAAATAGATAACAGATTATGCCTGGTTCTTTCCCTCTCTGAAATGTGTCATTTGACATGTAAGAGTAAACAGAG
>JAQQAC010020896.1:5099284-5239218 GCA_029783875.1 Phataginus tricuspis | reverse complement strand
AATGGACAGTTCCTCTCTGTTAATGCATATTTTCTAGAAGACACACAATCTGTGGAAAGGAGAAGGTTAAAAAGATGTAACCAGCAGGTTGTTCCGCCCATCTCTGTGCTGGGAGGCAGATGTACTGACAATGATTCTCGTGAACTGACACACAGGACATGGGCAGACAGGGAATGAGGGTCCCATGAGGTTTGGAAATTTAAGAAAATCCAATCAAATGATTATTTCCAGGGAGATAGTCAGTTGTTTTATTTAAAATTTTGTTAATGTTAGTTTTTTTTCTTTTCTTCTTTTTAAACTTTTTGCTTCAAATGAGATACTTCATGAATTCTTTTGTAAATGGACATGGTCTTAAAATGACTACATTCAGATTTGTCCAGTTTTTCTGAGCCACTATTGTGTTGAGGTCTTTTAAGCACTTTAAAAATGTTCCTGCCTAATTTTTTAAGTTGTTAAATCATCCAGTGAACTAAAAAAAACAGGTTCCTCCCCTGAAGTACTCCATCTGGGGTCACATTCTTTGAGATATTCTTTCAAGCCGTCTACACCTCTGGGTTGATATTTCAGAATTTGTGTTGGGAGATCACTAGGCATTAATAACTGTGATTTTCAAATGTAAATAAACATACATTCGTTTCCATGTGTGCCTTGTGATGACATGTATGCCCCTGAAATACTGTAAAATGTACTTTTAAAAGTCCAGTTAATTACATTTTAATTCTGAATTGTGATGGGATGTTAGGACTCTTAGGGTGAATCTGCTTCTTTCATGAATTCTTTGAAAATGTGAACAGTTTCCTCATTTCTTCATTTCTCTATTCCATATATGTTGTCTTTACAAGTATTATTATGCATGTAAATATAAATCACCTGCCTATCATCTCCATCTTTGCACATCTCGCACCGAAACACACGCCACCCGCCGAAATTATTTTACCGCATGTGCTCGCCATTGAAGGTCAGGCATTATGAATGTCAATAAAATTGTATCAAAGAGTGTTCCTCAATCATCTACCATCTCAAAGGGAGAGTCTCAGTAAGTGACTTTTCGGTGCACATGCTATTGCCATCGCCTACACTTCAAAACTGTCCATATTTGGCTGGCAGGTGCTCTGCCGGGGAGCTGTGGGTGCCCCGTCAGAGCAGGTGGTGCTTGGCAGGAAGCTCTGCATGAATCAGCAGCACGAAGTTGCTGGCAGAATCTTGCTAGAACAACAAAGGCTGGTAAAAACCAGCCTTTCGATTATGGATCGAATACCCACGATATGCCAGGCTTTGTTACAAGTACGTATATAATTAATACATCAAGTGGGTTATTATTCCTGATTTTCAGTTGAAACCTTGAAGCTCAGAGGTATTAAGCGCCGTGCAGGTTCACCATGTAAATAATCACTGTGGGGGTCACTCCTGGACATAAAAATCAGAATCCCTACTGGGTTAGGATTGTTTCTTTGAATTCTAGGTCTTTTTAAAGATTCTCAGTATATATTTCCAGAGTTTTCTCCTGAAGGAAAGTACCTGTGTGCCTTTTCCACCAGAGGCCGGCCGGCCTTGAGAAGTGTCATCTCTGCTTCTTAGCACATTGATGCATGAACATCATGAACTGAAGGCATTTTGGGGACATTGAATATGTTTTGTGTTATTGATGACAAATGAACTCTGTCCCAGAAGAAGAAAAATGACTGTACCCTCCCATCGACTTTCCCTGCAAGCTTGGTGTGTGGACCTCTGAGGAGATATTTGCATCAAACTTAGAGCCTTTTTTCCCAAACTTCCCTCTTAGCCTAGGACCATTTGAAATAGCTCAGGTAGATAGACTATGGATTTTAAATAAGAGCGCCCGGCTCTAGACCAGACATTGAATCATACTCCTATGCTGGGGATCAGCGCCATCTCTACACTTCAAAATAAGGCAGAACTGTATATTAATAATGCTTACGCTTGTGTCTTCTTCCTATATGGTCCTCCTCTGCCTTCCTTTCCATTGCCTTTGCTACAGCCTGTCAAGGTGTGAGGCCCTCACCAAGTGGCTGTTCTGATCCTCTGTGAACTCACATTTCTGCAGAGTTCTAGTGGGTTCTGTGCAGAGGTGGACAAAAGCGCTCTCAGGCTCTGAGTGTGCACCTCTTGGGGTCCAGGTTCCTCTACTCGCTCAGAAGTCCTCCCAAATGTCTCTAGAGCTGCATTCTCCAAATTGCTGGGCTCAGGACCCTTTCACATGCTTAAACATTATTCAGAAACTCATAAAGCATTTGCTTATTTGGGGTATATATACTGATAATTTACTGTAATAAAAATAAAAAGACATTTTTTAAGTAGCAGAATGCACGAACGCACTTCCCACAGAGCCTGCCGCCCCCTGAAGAGAGACCGTTGTCCCTGGCAGGCTTGAGGAAGGGAGCTGCCCTGTTGTGGGGCCAGTGGAGAGCCACGTGGCGGCGACTGTCAGAGGCCCTAAAGCGGAGGTGACCTCAGCCAAACGCCAGCAGCCAACATGAGAAAGCCTAGTCAGAGGAGATGACCTCCCGACAGGGAAGAATTCTGAGGGACCTCGGAGCTACAGCTTTCTGTCCTTGAACTTCGGACAAGACGGCAGCCCAGACCACACCTGGATCATAGCCTCGTCAGCCCCTGCGCAGAGCAAAGGACCTTACCGAGCTGTACCTGAGCTCCTGGCCACAGTGACAGTAAGATAATAAATGTGTGTCATTCTAATCCACTGATTTTTTGGTAATTTGCTGTGCAGCATAGGAAATGAATCCATGTGGTGATGGTCCTATAAAACCAATAAAAATAATAGATTCCTTCCTATATATAAATAATGTGTGTCTATTATACAAAATACTTCATTTGACAGAAGCCCAGTAGAGAGAACTTTCTGATACCATTTAGGGTCAGAGCAGCCCTGGAGTTGCTGCCGGAGCCCTCAGGGCGAAACTCAGGCCAGTGCAAAGGGGCTGTTACGGAGGAAGAAGCGTTCAGGGGCTGGGTTGCCACGCCTCTGGCTGGGCTGGGCCAGTGAGAAAGGCAGGGAGCCTGTGGCTGCGATGGCTCAGGCAGCCCTGGGAGAGCCGGGCCGCCGGCATCAGAATGGAGCCGCCTCATCGCAGAACAGCCATGAGAAGTTCAGGGTCCATGAAACCCACCGAGCCCGAGCCTGCATTGTCTGTAGACTTCCATCTACACTAGGCAGGGTCTCTGTGATTTGAATAAGAACAAATACTAATGCGATTATTTCTTGCTGTACTTCACATTCATCATTTCACTTCATCCTTAGAAGAAGTATCATCAACCTCATTTGAGAGACAGAGAAATGGTCACTCAGCTAGTAAGCAGAGGGTAAGACCTCCTACCCAGAGCCATCTAATTAAAGCCCCATACTTTGTCAATAAATTGGTGATTTTAGAGTAAAAGGGAAATGTGAAAATTATCTAGTGCGTTCTGCCAGTTGTATAGAATATAAATCGAGGCCTGCGTTAGGTAGGATGGCAGCTGTTTCTAATCGGGGGTAAAGGAATGACCTGTGGGAGCTGAGGTGCAGGACACTTAGTGATGCGTAGCTGCTCTCATGCAGTCTGGAAACTTGAGTTTACATTAAAAAAACTTGTTTTGTTTTATAAATGGGTATTATATATATTTAATATTACATATATTGTCAGTGGTAGGAAATCTTATAAGACAGACTACCCCCCTGCATTTTTAAAGCATAAAATTAATAAGGAATGCGGAAAGGTATGTTTACTTATTTTTAAAAAAAGAGGTAAATCATCAAAAAAATGAAAATGCAGCCTATGGACTGGGAGACAATATTTGCAAATCATATCTGATAAAGGCTTAATATCCAAAATATGTAAAGGACTAATACACCTCAATAGCAAAGAAAGCAATCCGATTAAAAAATGGGCAGAGTATCTGAACAGTTATTTTTCCAAAGAAGACATGCAGATGGCCGACAGTGCACGACAAGGCGCTCCTCAACATCATGAATCCTCAGGGGATGCAGATGAAAACCACCCTGACGTACCACCTCACGGCTGTCAGCATGACTGTCGCCAGAAATTCAAGATGACAACAAGGGGTGGCGAGGACGTGGAGCAAAGGAAGCCTGTGCACTGATGGTGGGGATGTAAGCTGGGCAGCCACCAGGGAGAACAGCGTGGAGGGTCCGCAAAACGTTAAAAACAGAACTACCATCTGATCCAGCGATCCCGATTCTGGATGTTTCGCCAAAGGCAACAAAACCACTCTCTTGAAAAGATACCTGTGCCCCCTGTGTTCATTGCAGGATTATTTACAATACTCAAGACGTGGAAACCACCTAATTTTCTATCAACAGATGAATGATAAATAAAATATTATATAAATGTATATATATAATTTTTATATATCTGTCTTACACATACAATGGAGTATTATTCAGCCATATAAAGGAAGGAAATCCTGCCATTTGCAACAACATGGATGGACTTTGAGGTCATTAGGCAATGTGAAATAAGTTAGACAGAGAAAGACAAGTACTGTAGGATCTCAGTTACAGATGAAGTCTAAGAAAACCAAGCTCGTAGAAAGAGATGGTTACCAGAGGCTGGGGATGAGGGGAGCAGAGAAATGGGTGAAGGTCGTCAAAAGGTACAAAACTTATAGTTAAATAGGTTCTGGGGGTATAATGTACAGCATGGTGCCTATAGTTAACAATACTGTATGGCATATTTGAAAGTTGCTAAGTAGTAAATCTTAAAATTTCTCATTATAAGAAAAAATGTAGCTATTTATGGATTTTAACTAGACTCTTGTGAAGATCATTTCCCTATACATACACACACCATACCATTATGTTGTACACCTGAAACTAACACAATATTATATGTGAATTGTATTTCAATAAAACTAGAGGGAAAACCACAAATGGTGTGCTGTAAGCATCCCATATTTCCTTAGATTGTTTTAAATATCAGGTGCGTGTGCATATATAGCAATGACAACGTATCAAGCACATGGAATCACGCATGGTTTCCACCCTCTGCTCTGAACCTCTGTTTCCTTTGGGTGTCTGAAGACGCAGCTCAGCAGCCATCTGAGATCTGGAGGCTTTGACGTTCACATCTTATGCACGGAAGGCTCAACTGTGAATCTAGACAACTCCCTGCCAAACACAGTCGACCTCCTCCTGGCAAGCAGAAGCAAATGTAGTGTTAATTATTTGAAAAAGGGGCCATCGGCTTTTGTGAGCACATGGGTGCATGTCCATTGCACCAGAAAATGCTTTGGAAAATAAATACGTGTGGCAGATATTTTGAAGAGGATGGAGAGTGTCTCACGGTGATAGGTTAACTGCATGTCTTCATTTCAGAAGGTAAATATCATGGGTCAAATTTGGGATAAACCATAGGTTTATCAGTTAATGTGTCTAAATGTCTTTATATATGGAAATGTAGTCTAGTCACTGACGCAGACATCATTATCTCTGAAATTGGTAATCTCAGAATTAATTTTTATTTTCATCCTTGTAGCCTCAAGGTGCTTTGGCAAAGGGAAATAATTGCCATTAAATTACCCTCAGACATCCCAAAACTTGACTAAACTGATCCATTTTTGCAGTGTGATTTGTGTGTGGAAAAGCATGTGTCCTTTAGGATGCTGTAAGGATTTTGGCCTTTCTCACACCTCTGCCCCAACCTTTCTTTAAAGAACGTTATTAAGATCTTAAAAGTTGTGACCTAAAAACCAGGCATAGACATGAGATGCAGAATCAACTCTGTGCTGCTAGAATATCTATGAATGTCTAATTGACCCCTTACAGGTAGGAAGAGTAAGAAAGAAATCAAGGGAGTTAAGCAGTAAACAGACTCTTAGAGTGTATGACTGCCTCTCTTTTGCTGCAGTGCAGGAATTTTGCAGGGACTCTAGTGCCCCAGCTGCACCTGGGAACCTGTCACCTGGGCACCCCACCTAGGCTTGTGGCACTGTACAGCCTCAGGCTGGAAATTTCACATCCAAAAGTGATGGAGCAGTCACTCTCACCTTTTGTAGTTATGACATGGGGACTTGTGCAAGGTCCCTGTCCCCACAGCTCTCACAGTGTCAGTCTAGGGAACAGAGGTGCCACTGTCCTCACATGCCACTCTTGTCATGGAACTCATCATCCTAGTGGACGAGCAGGTACTGCTGAGTGAACATGGGGATATCTCACAGGTACCCCAGTCTGTGGGCCCTCCAGGGGAGGAGCATGGTGGCCCCTCAGTGAGCCCCGCGTGTCCAGGAGCCCCCAGCAATCCTGGGCCTTTGCCGGCTCCCACTGGGGCTGACTCCAGGGTGCCCTTCCCCCTGGAGCACGCAGCTTCCTCCGGCGCTGCAGCAGGAAGTGGGGGATGCAGCAAAGGAAATAGATCTGATCCCTCGGGGTTCAGTAAAACTGAACTTTCTGTCATCATCAACAGTGTGCAAGCATCCATTTCTCTCACTCCAGCGAGGTTCCCTAAGCCATCTCCAGATCTGCACTGCACCAGCTTATGGCATTATTCTTTTGCCAGACCTCTCCTTAGCAAATTTGAACTTAGTCACCTAAATAAATAGCTGTGCAACTGTAAAGTGTGTATGTGTGTGTGGGGGGGGAAGATAGGTGAAAAGACATGCAAAGAATAGGGGGCTTAGAGGGTGAGCTTGTCTGCTCTTGACTGACTAATAGCACTGGGTGGGTTGTATTTTCAGAAACCAAAAATGGAATTTTTAGTTTATACTGCAAAGCACAATTTCTGAGCTTGGCCTCAATTTTCTACAAGTTTTATGATTCTTATTTCTCTCTGTGTATAAAGTATAGGTTTTCTAGGTTAATTGGGAATTTGTATTGAGGGAGTCAGAAAAATCAATTTCACCATTTGATGACAGATGCCAGACAAACATTCCACATGGAAATAAATGTGAGCCACAGATAGTTCTATTCCCTTATGTTTACAAATTAATTTTATTCTTTGGAATCTTCTTTCTCTCTGGTACTGGTCTGGTCTTAGTTATTCATGCTTCATCAAGCCTTAATTTCCTCAGTCTTTTGATATTATCCAGAGTTTCTGATCAACATGGTGTGTCAGGCATGGTAAAGCTCACTCCTAACTTGGGTTTCCATTCCCAGTTGGTGATCGTTTAGAGTGTTGAATTGCAGGAGTGTGCTGGCCAATTTTCCCGTGCGTGTGTGCGTGTGTGTGTGTGTTTTGATTTCGCTAAACATTAAGCATAAGAAAAGAAATTGGCTTCGCAGATTTCATTTGGGGCCTGTAAAAGGCGCCCACCATTAATATTTTCTTGCTTCTAACTTGCATCTACAAAGAAAGAGGACAGGTCTAAAACTGGCATTAACTAGGGAGCCCAACTTAAGGAAAGCTGAAGATTTTTAAAGAAATATCACAGAGGAGCAGAGCCGAGTTGTCACAACTCAGGACTCCCCGTGTCCTTCAGAGGTGCAGGTGCCACTCACAGGCTCCTCCTTCCCCATACAGTCGACACTGAGCAGGCCATTGTGAAATGGGCATATACATGATGCCGTAAGCGTGTGCTGGCCGTGAGACTCTCAGGTCCAAAGCTGTGGTTCTCGCCTGTGACATGACGGGGCCTTTCTTTCTACAACCGGGATCCCTTTAACACAGTAAGTTAAACAGAGGGATCAAGAGATGAGTGGCTTTAGGGAGCTGCTCTCGTTACTTTCATGAGGGTGGAGTTGGTGGCAGTGGACAGTGGTTCTGTGGATTTGCTATGTGGAAGGTGCTTCATATGTGGGTCACATCATTTAGATCCTGCGTCGCCCAGGGTGGCAGCTGCCAGCCACATGAAGCTATTTAAATTGAAATTAAGAACAATTAGAAACCAGTTCCTCTTCACACCAGCCACATTTCAAGCACTCAGTAGTCCCATGTGGCTCGTGGCTACCACTTGGTTGGCACAGTTAGAGCATGACCTCCATCACAAAAAGTTCTCCTAGCACAGATTCATGTGAATGATATGCTTTAATATTCAGTTTTTCTAAGATCAAACCGATTCTCCATAATTAAATAAACCGACCCGTGGTTATACAGTTGATAAACACCTGCCTGTCTTGGATTCACTTGAATGTCAGTTTTTCTAGATACTGAGCTATAAGTGAAATCAGGTGGCTAATTGGAGACCAACTGGTAGATTGACAGCAGTGTTTTATGTCACTGAACTCCTTATGGCATTTAATGAATTCTAAGATGTGCTGGAATTTAAGCTCTTGTGACATTTGAAGTGAGGCCCCTGGGGGTATGTTGACTGAGAATGTGACACCCCAATGCCTTATACAGCTCCAGTCAGAGCATTTTAGAAATATGCTAGCTCTTCTAGCGCAGCTTTTTCCCATGGAGAATCCCCTGCATCACATTCATGCTGAGGTAGGTCAGAGAATCCTAAAACATCCAAACTGGAACAAAGCATTGATGTCATAGATGAGGCAGCTGAGGCCAGACGTGCAAGCGACTCAACTACAGTCACACAGCAAATACCAGAGAGTCAGGACTTGAAGCCCCACCAGCCTGTTCCCAATCTGCTGTTCCTCTGCTCTGCCATGCTGACTGATCTAAATAAATAAAATCTGGTTTGCAGTGTAGCCTCATTCATCCAGCCATTCAGGCATATTCTTTATTAGGCATCTACCATGTGCTGGGTACTGTGAATGGTGAACAAATTCAGACATAACTTTGCTCTTATGGAACTTTAATGTCATAGGAGAGATAGCCCATAAGGAAATAACAAGCAATGGATGTGGACTTGTAACCATGAAGGCATCATGAAAAGATGTATGGAGCTCTGGAGTGCCTCTAACCGTGGACTTGACAGAGCCAGTGTCCCTGAGGAAATCACTTGAGGTGGGATGTGAGGGATGAAGTGGGTGTGAACCAGGTGAAGAAGAGGCAGGAGGCCAGGAGAAACGCCGAGGGTGGGAGAGGTCAGACGTCCCAGGGACTGAAGGAGTGGAGGGTGCCTGCAGGGGGAGGGTGAGAGTGCTGTAGGTGAGATGACACTGGACAGGTGCGGGCAGGTGCACAGGGCCTCTTAAATACACTGGCTTCATTGTGAGAACAGTGAGCAGGGAGGGTGGGCAGTAGGCCATGGGCTTCTGGCAGCGAGTGGAGGTGGGGTGTAGAGGCAGGGCACAGGGTCTTGTGATGGTGACCAGGTGGGCGTGGGCGTGAAGATGGGTGGAAGTGGCCGGTTTGGAGAGCCCTTTGTGAGGGAGCATCAACAGGGTCGTGTGGGACATTGAGGATGGCGACTGAGTTAAGGGAAGATGTTAGTGATCATTTCTCGGTCCCTGCTGTGCGCCAAAGGATGCGTGTTGGTGTCTCTTGAGATGGGGTGCTGGAGGACAACCAGGTTCGTAGGGAAATTCACATGAATTTGGAGTCTGGTATGTTAAATTGGAGGTACTTTTACAATATCTAACCAGGCCATTGGCTCTGTGGTTTCAGAGGTGAGATCTGAGCTGGAGCTAGGGTGATGATGAAAGCCCGACACGTGAGAGGGGTCACCTCGGGGAGGACAGGCAAGGCAAGGCTGAGAGCCCAAACAGAGCCCCAGGGCGCCGTGGCCCCGCTGAGGAGGGCGCCCTGCCGTGGGGAGGAGGGGCTCTGCCTCTTCATGGAAGCCGAGGGGGCAGGCTATTCTAAGGGGAGGGGTGGCGGTGGTTTTAAATGCTGCTGAATTAGATGAGCCCAAATTAGATGAGGACTGGAAAATGTCTGCTGGGTGCAGCCACACTGAAGAATTGGCTTTCGGCAGAGGCCAGATGGAAGTGAGCTGCGGAACTCAGGGGTCATCTCAGCTGTCCATCTCACTTTGCAGGTGGGGAAACTGAGGTCCAGGTCTGGGGGAGACATACTGACAGTGTGAGAAAGCACCCAGGCAACCGGTCTTACACTTGGCTGACACCTGTCTGCAGGTGACCTGACATGCGTGGCTACCTGTCTTCAGGGACCCTGAAACACCAGGCTCCCAGTGGCATTGAGAGGTACTGAGAGGGTCTGAAGAGGCCTGAACAGGCTGCTTTCTGGGTATGTTCTGGATACTCTGGCCCCTGACTAGCAGCGCAGAGCGGCTCTGAGGAGCAGCGCTCTGCCCACAGGCCGAGGCAGGATGGAAGGAGACGTCCATCTCGGGACACTGAGTCCTCGCCCTGCCGGCGCCCTGCCTGGTCCGACCCTCCAGTCTTTCACTCTGTGTAAGCAGCTGTGGGCTTCCTTTCCAGGATAGGCAGGGAGTCTCGGGGAGACCCCTGCTCTCCAGTCCTGGGGTGAGGACCCCATTGGGTGGAGGCAGGAGCCAGAGTCACTGAGAGAGGGAGGCAGGAGGCAGGGTGGGCTGACCCATGGGAAAAGGGGCTCTCCAGGAAGTCGATTTTGGATGAGCACGGCTGTCCTGTGAAGAAAGCAATGGCCAGAGCAGGGGTGCTAGGGTCCCCGCACCCAGCCCAAGCCATGGCCCTGCCCCACCTCCTGGGCAGCCGTGAGGAGTCCCTGCAGTTCCAAACGCGGAGCTCAGGGGCTGACAGAAGGGGGGCGAATGCCCTGGCCGCACAAAGGGACCCGACTCCCAGTCAGCCTCCAGACACAAGGCGCCGTCCATTAAATCCACTGAGTGCAGTCAACCCACATTGTGAGGCATCTCCCATCAGTGACGGCACAAGCCGTTCTCTGCTGTCATGCATCTGGCCGCTGGTGCCCAGGGAGGAGATCTGTCTCTGGAACGGACTTGGGAAGTCTTGCTCTGCTCTTGCGGCCCCAACACCCTGGGCCTTGGTGGGGACTCTCACAGGCCTGGCTTTCTGGATTCCACCCTGTTGTCTCCCCTGGCCGGTGGTTCCTCTGCTCCAGTCAGATGCTGTTTCCACCCTTTTCCCCACCTGCCGCACAGTCTTGCTCTGGGGAGATGGTCTGGGTTTTTTCAGGAACACAGGAGGAAGCTGTGAAGTAGGGCTGTGTTCCCCGCTCTCTCCCCCGGCCTCTCCCGACCTCTACGATCCCCGCAGCACTCGTCCAGGCGGAAGCCCCTGCAGGTCCAGGGCGGTGCTGTCACAGGCAAGCTGTCACCGTCTTGCTGTGCTCGCGCTGCAGGGGGCCTGGGCTAGGGAAGCACCGACTGATGCTCGAAGGCCTTCCCGTCTGGCTGAATCTGCCCCTGGATGGAACCCGAGCCCCAGCGAGATGCCTCAGCCGCCTGGGCCCTGGGCAAGCACACTCCCAGGGGAGGGGCTCCGTTCTTGACGGGCACGCCTGTGAGTGACCAGCACCTTGGGCTCTTCCAACATCATGGCAAGTCAGTGAGCTGGCAGTGTTCCCTGGGCTTGGGGCTATGGTTCTCAGAGTTGGCTGCACATTAAAGTCACCTGAGCTGCTTCTTCAAGTCCCCAGTGCCCAGGCTACACCGAAGACCCAGCAGCGAGAACCATAGGGATCAGGCCCCAGGCACCAGTGAATTGTAAAGCTTCCCACAGACTCTGGCCGCGGCCAAGCTTGAGAACCACTGGCTTAAGGAAAACAAGGCTCATGTAGAATAAATTATTGTTCACAGTTTCTTTTTCTCTTTCCTCACGTTCCCTTTTCAGCCCTCCATCTCTTACCTCCTCTTTTCATCCTCCTTCCGTATTTCCTTTCTTTGATGAGTCTCATTGATTTAGAAATGATTCCCCTTTGGCTGCACATTTCATAAATGTTTAAAAAGGGCGCAGTTGACTGCCTGTTATGCAAACAGGCAATGTATTAGGCTTTGGATGTTCAGTGATTTAAAGACCAAACAAAAAAAGTACCAAAACAACCCACAAACCCTTGTGCTTTGCAGACCTTATAGTCTATAGGACAGGCATCCAGCAGCTGAACACGAAACAAGTGTGTTAAATTGTGATGCAGTCTGTGAACAAAAAGAATGCTGCTCTAGACTGAAGGCTTATGTCCCCCCCATATTCATGGTTCCTCCTGACACCCAGTGTGATAGATTCAGGAGGTGGGGCATGAGGGTGGAGCCCCGGGAAAGGGATTCGTGCCCTCACAGAAGGTACCCCAGAGAGCTCTGCTGTCCGTCGCATGAGCAGACAAGGGCCATCTCGCGTTGAGAAGAAGAGGGCGCTCACCAGCCCCGAGTCTGCTATCGCCTTGATCTTATTACACTTCTGGCCTCCAGAACTTTGAGTGCAATGGAGTGAGGAGATGAATTATGTCTGTGAGACAATGTGCTGTAATTAGAAACAGAAGATCGAAAGGACATTTAGTTAACTAGTATAACCAGAACTTTTTACTATTAAACATGACTTGTATAAATGCATTGTCCAATACCTTTTTTTGCCATTAGTCTTGAATAGCTTCTTCATGTTTTCCTTGCCTCTGATAATGAATTTTAAATGCCAAAAATTGTCCAACGGCTTTAATGTAAAATTAAACTAGATATTGAAATAAATTTGATACTTATTAATAAAAATCTGTCTGCTGCTTAAGCCACCCAGTCTATGGTGTTCGGTTAGAGCAGCACGAACGGACTAAGTCGAACACTCAGAGAACAGAAGAATGCATCTGCTTTGATTGGACAGTCGCGAAAACCCTTTTTGGAAGGTAGCATTTAAGTCGAGGCCTGGAGATGAGAAAGGAGCCAGTGAGATGCAGGATGAGCGTGACCCTCTCGGGAGAAGAGCGCCGTGGGAAGGCTCTGGGCTGGGAAAGACGTCAGGACGTTTGAGAGACTGCAGGACAAGGAGTGGTCTCGGCAAAGGTCGGGGCGAGATGAAGCTGGAGAAATAGCGAGGGCCAGTCATACAGGATTGTAAGGAAGACGGTGGCATCATTAATTCACTTTCTTAAAAGATCACCACAGAGAATTAATTTGCAGAATTAATTAATTATAAATATTCCATTTCCAAAATTAAGATTTGCTTAGAATAAAAACCTAAAAGTCATAGGGACTGCAGAAAAGGAATTATTCTGAAGATACAGACTAATTATGGAACACCTAGCATTTGGCCAATGTAAGGTTAATAGAACATGTGCGTGGAAATGGGCACACATTTTCTTTTGCTAGGCGTCACGTGGTGGAAACCGTGTCCATCTAGGGGGGAGTTTGCTGAGTCTGAGAGTTTGTGGTTGAGGTCCTCGTGCTCGGCACCTGGCATCAGAGAACCCAGCTCCTTGGCGTGACCTTGCCCTTGTCCCTGGGCTGGTGGCGCGTCCGCCTGCTGGGTTTCACCACCAGCTCCAAGGCTTCCCTTTGACCCTGTGTCTTAGACTCTCTGTCTATACACTTGCCCTGCCTGGTGGCAGTTTTCATTTGTCCTGGTTCAGTCTGCACCTTGGGCATGTCCCATGTCCCTAGTTCCCAGGGGTGGGGCCTCTCATGGACCATTCCCTCCCCAGCAGGAAGGGATCTCTAATTTTCTGAGCTCAGGACATTTTCATACCTCTTCCCAAGGGCAGAATACTTTCTTCTTCTGTTCTTTTCTCCAGCTGAACTGGATTTTACCCGTGGCCAGTGGGTGACCAGGTTTGTTGTCTTTCTGCCAGTTTCCTATGCCTTTTATTCCATCAAGGGGGCTGGGAGAAAAGATTTGAATGGAGCCTTGTGCCTCTCTTCTTGCTGCTGTTTCCCTCCCACAAGCCTGCCAAGGGGGCTTCCTCAGGTTCCTGTCTTTCCCCACGGCTCGTGGCTCTTCTGAGCACCCGCTGAGGTCCATGGAGAGAAAGTCGAAGTTGGTGTGAACCCCCTGTGATTGGGGCATCCAGGGATTCTGTAGCCTCCAGGTAACCCACCCTCAGTTACAAATGTTTAGCTGAATTCTCTCACTGGCTTGTCTGGCAGCAGCACCTGCGCCAGAAAGGAAGTGCTCACATCCATGTTCCTTCCAGTTCCTGTCTTTCCTTATGTTTTGGAATACAGGTATCTCCCTCTTTTTGAAAGCTCATGTGAGGCCACTTTGCTTTTTAGAAAAGTCCTACATTTGTGCCTATTTTTGCTAACCAGAATCCAAAGAGGAATTTCACTTTTATGGAGAAAGACAAAAAGGAAAAATAGCATTGAGCCTTTGATTTGCAGAGTCATTATAGAGGCAGCGCATATCCCAGCAGTGGGAGTGCCCCACAGAGCTCCTTCCTGGGAACCACACTCCGCATCTCAGCATCAAGCTGCCGGAGCTCTGAACTGTGTCTGTGAGCATCTCTGCTTTATCTCAACTTACTCTGTGCATCATTTGGATGATGTGTCCTATGGTATAAGAAAAGCTGAAGAGAGGTTGATTTGGGGGTCTGGGAATGCTCAGAAACTGTTCCATGTAATTAATATTAATCACTTCACACTAAGCCATTTCCAATTAGCAAAGGCCTTGTAGGAAAGCTCTCCTTTCGGGTGTTGGGGAAACGTACAGTGGGTTGCACCGAGACCTCAGTTCTCTAATGGGGTCAAGCAGTGTTGTGTGATCATGCAGGTTATTGGTCCTTTTTTTTTTTGGTATTATGGGAGCATTGTTCTTTTCAATTTCCCAAGCGGTAGTCACCGTCCCTTTACCCTTTTAATTCATTATTAAAAACAGTAGGTTCTTGCTTTTATTTTTTATGTAATTTGACAGCCTCCATCTTTAAATAGCAGGTTTAGGCCATTTACATTTAATATAATTATGTCTACGACTGGATTATAAGTCAAGGTATTATGGTTACAGTCGAACTGCAGGTTGTGATAAGAAGAATGCCAGGCTTACGGTCCATGGTTCTAGGCTGATTATTCTGCTCCGACACTTCTCAGGTTGGGGTAGTCACTTCATCTTCTGAACCTCAATTTATTTACTCTTGCAAGTGTTATGACACTAGACACAAGGAATTACTTTGGAGATTATAAAGTCAATGCAGCTGATATTGTATTAAAACTATGTTCTAAACAAATATTTTATGGTTTATGATTAAGGAGAAAATGGTGGTCAGCTTAACAGGCCTGTAGCTTTGTTCTGTCCTCTGCCTGCACCAATGGTATAAAAGTGACACCTGCAACACGTTAGCCTCTTTTGTGTAATTCTTGTACACAAGAATTTTGTCACATACCTTGTACTTACTTGCATATGTTTTTCTTGTCAGACTAGGTCCTCATTAAGAGCAAGAAACCGTATTTATCTCTATATTCCTGTGTCTTGCAGAGAGCCTGGCACAGATTATATGCTCAATATGTGTTTGTGGAATTGAACCACATTTTAAAAATACAGTGCTGAAGCTCTCTGCACAAGTTTGGAAACAGTATGCCCAAGATTAAAGCATAACTTAAGAATTTGACCAGCCTCTGAGGATCTCACTTCAGACGTCTGATTGATATCAACAAGGTCTGACCCCCCTGACACCCCAGACAGGCCTGGCTAGTCAACTGGCTTCAGGGGTAGTGAAAATTCTTTCTGAAGCACATGGGGAATTTGGCTGTCAGGCCACCATCGGCTATACAGAAATGTATTGCCAGGTTTCTGGGCTGCATATGACTAGTCTCCAGGCTGTAATAATTATTGCATTTGTGTGTGACTTTGCAACATTCCTGTGACATTACCACCATGTCACCACAGATGGAAAATAGTGAGAATTAAGTGGGGATTTGAAAACTTTTAGAGAAGTGTTGTTTTTGTATCCACATGAACAGAGTGCCTCTCTCCCTTCTGTTGAGATAGAACTATAAGGTTCTGCTCTGAAACTTCTGTGGAGTTTCTGTGGTTTTGTGGTGCATGTCTAGGTTTTGATCAGCTCTAAGTTTTCTTCTGTGTCTGAGCACAGAGGCCCATCTGGCAGTCCTAGAAGAGCTTCCAGAGTAAGATTGCCTGGGGCCCACATTGAGAAGGCAGCCCCCTCTGCCGAGATTCAGCCACCTCGAGCTTTGCCCTGACAGCACCTGCTCCCGTCAGTGTGTGCTGCACAACTGAAAACCTCATGCAGCCCAACTCAGATCGTTTCTTCTCCTGCATTTCGTTTTCATGTTCTCACAGCTTTTAATCTCCTCAGAGTGGGAGTTCTGTCTTAAACTTCTCCCTCAGTCTTGAAAGACAATTTTAGAGCAGAATAAAAAGTAGGTTCTTACTAAAGATTTGCCAATTCTATGCCTAACTCCACCCCTATTGGTCGAAAGCACTTCACGTGAAGATGATTCAATAGAGCGCTGAGATGCAAGGATTCCATATGTGTGTTTCGGGAACCAAAGTCAAATTCTCCCTTGTGAAACACTTCTGCTGCCTTTACTCTTCCCAGCACTGAATGCGGACAGGCTGCTGTTCCAAGCCTGTTCAAACCCCAGTGAAAAAAATTCTTGGGCTGCCAGTAAAGACAGGTTCGTACTGACACAAAGCACTCCAGGCTGGGTTCCCTTTTGTAGCACAGGCCTAATAATTTATACCGTTTTACCTGCTTCTTAGCTGTCTCTGAGGCATTTTCAGTGACTGATGGGTGGTTGGCTAGGGTTGGTCTCTCTGGAGACCCTGGTTGCTTTCCTGGAGAGACCCTTGGGGTTTTATTTTGTTCTTTTCAGGACAGTTTGGGTCAGTGCCTCCACCCGACCTCATGAGTCCCTGGGAACAGGAAGCGAAGGATAGATTTAGGAGAGGGTAATCAGAAAAAACAAGTAGGGCCTGCTAGCCATGGCAGATGTAAGCCCTCAGAAGGTAGGGCTGTGGCTTGTTATCATTCTCTCCTCCTGGCATAGTTGGCGACCAGATAATATTTGCTGAATACATGATGAATAGCTGGGTTGAAGGAGGGGGAAGAGATTTCCCTGTCAATGAAAGATTCAATACACACAGAAATCTAGCCATGAAGAATAGAACTCTGACATTCTGCCTAGCCCCAGTGTGCCATGGTTTACTTGGTAATGGACACAGCTAAACAAAGTGTGTTTTATTCCCAAACCTCACTCATTGTTTAAAGATGCTGGCCAGGCATAAGCACAGCCTGGGCCATGGAGAGCAGTTGCCCCCTTAGTCATCATCTGTCATTCCTATGGACTCCAGGGACCAGGACATTTACACTCAGAATCACAAAGAGAATTAGCACATTAATGCCTTTGTTCCTAACCACCGAGGCCATTCGATCTGTTCCCAGCCTGGTTTCAAGGCCTTTGGGAGCTCTGCCAGCCTCCTGCCGGCCCACCACTTTGTTCTAAGACTCCTACTCAACGGTGTCTTGCATCTGCTGCTTGCAGGTAGCTTTGTGCTTGTGCAGAAATCCATAGTGTGGTTCTGTCTTCCATGAACACAGGACATCATTGGGTATAATGATGGCTTTCGTCTCCCTGTTCCATTTTTTGCCATATATTTAAAAATAAAATCAGTGTGCTTTCAATTTAATTTAAGCAATATTTGTCGAATGCTTCTAGTGTGCTGTGATGGAGGTGAAGGGAGATGCTTCATTGCTGGTCATTAGCTTCTCCTTCCCTCTGTGCCAGGCTGGGTTTGGGAAGAGAGAGTGGATTTCCTTAAGACCTACTCTTTCCCAGTACTCTCATTCTTGGTTATTAGCTGCATTTCTTGAAGTGTCCTGTGAGGCAGGCACTATGCTAATGCCCTTACTGGTATTCTTTCCATGAGCCTCTTCACCACATCCTTGGGAAAGGCATTATCATTCCACTTTACTGATGAACAAACTGGAATTCAGGCTCAAGGAGGTCATACAGCATACCCAAAGCACCCTGTGTAGAGGAGAAATAAATTTCTCAAGGACAAAGAATCAGCAAGTGATGGAGACAGGACCTGAACACAGGCCTCGGGACTCCTCAGTCCCAGCCTTTAACATGCAAGGCAGTTTAAGCGCTTTACAAAAGTGGTTGAATGGGATGATCCATGCCACAGGGTACATGACTTTGCAATACTTTGGTAGAGATGGGATAGGCAGACCTTAAAAAGAGACAAGACAGATTAATACACAATTAAGTGCTGACGTAGATCAAGGGCAGTTGATTTAAATTCTCCAAGAAATGTTTGTGATCCAGTCCAATCTCATCGTCTTCATGTAATCAAGTAAAGAGACTGAAGACGACCTGACATTTCAGATCTGGTCCCAAGCCACAAAACCACTGCCAAAAAGGCTGAAGCAGCCCAGGATTCTAAGTTCTCTTAATGCAAGTCCGCTTTTCACTTTGATATGTACACCGGCCTCAATGGCTTCTTAGAATCAAATGTTATTAGAGTCTTGGCATTTTGTGAAAAAGTGTTGGTTTTGCTAAAGAGTGTCTAGGTGTGCATTTCAACCGGAGGGAGCAATGCTGGCCTCCCCGTGGGAGTAGAGTAAGTTACTCGTCACCCTAGATCATGCAGCAATATCTGGGTGCGTCTACAAGGCGCAATGTCTTACCAAAAATGTGTAATGTCAGTCTAAACTGGTATTTACAAGTGAAGAGATGTTATTACTGGGGTAATTTGGTTAAATGAATATTGTGCCAAATTATCTCAAATTTATAAGATAACATGTATAACAATTTTATGGAAAATTGCTTCCAAAATTATACCCTTACAAAGTGCACACATTAATAATACACCACAAGGACACATAAATTACATAAGAGTCATATCCTTTTGCGGTTATGTACATTGAATAATGTGATGTTTTTGCAAGAGAAAAAGGTATACCATGTTATTAAAACATACTGGCATTTTGAAATGCTACTTTAAAATCACCACAGACAACTGGAAGATACATACAGAAATAATAAAGACAGTGTTTTGAGCAAGATGTGATTTATTCCCTCTCTAATGGGAAACAACAACAACAACAAAAAAGACTGAACATATAGAGAGAATGAGAAAAACTCCAAATAAACATTAGAGAGGGATAAAATAATTGAATTGTAGTTATTTTGTGCAGTGTATTACACTGAAATGAAGAAATGAACACAATCATCAAAAGTGTGAAGAGTTCAGTTTTGTAGCAACAATATGGACACCTTTTTCCCATTAATTCCTGGGAAGTGTGGCACTTTTCCAACGTGAGAAATGAGTATCACGCATAAGTTCACAAGTGGAGGGTCAACATGCCCCTTGCCCAGATAGCCAGCCATGCAGACGGCGCGCAGTCCCACCACTGGGCCATGCCGTTTGGGGCACGTTCCCATGCCATGCTTTTGTCAGGTCCGGTTCTTATGCTTAGAGTTCCTTTCCTTCCTGCCCCATGTTCCCTTCTGCCTTAGATCCTCTGGTGCACACTGCCTCATCTTTGAACATTTGGTCTGTTGGTCTCCATGTTTGTCTCCCTGTAGACTGTGGACAGTCTTAATTGTCTCTGTGAACCTAACCAACACTGCGGTTGCAACTCAGAATGGTGCTTGCTTGTTGAATAAATGAATCAGAAGTAAAGCAAAAAGCTAGATGAGACTCCAAAGGGTATAAAGAGTACGGTTATCAACATCAGTTCTACCAACGGAACCATCAATTCTGTGGTGCCCTTGGCTAGCCTGTAGCATGTGCGTATCTGTGAAATTAGACCAGATAACTTTCTGGCCTCGGGCACCTTGCTTTTTCATAACTTGGGCCCTTTGCTGGCAGGCTTCAAGTTTGGATCATCTGTCTTCATTTTCAGGGCAGAGCTTTTAACTGCTATAACTGGGTTTTCATTTGTTTATTATAGGAGTTTTGTAGGACAACTCCTAGTCAAATCTCACCAGCTAAGCAGCTACCTTCTATAGCTATGTCTGAACAATCAGCCTTGGTTCTAGAAAAACACCCCTGGCTCTCTCAGTCCTTCTTTCCTCCTCCTCCTTTCTGTTTTTCTCCTCAAAGGTTTCTTGAGGGCCGACCATGTTCAAGTCACGGAACAAACTCTTATGGATACAAATATTAACAAGACCAGTGCAGGACCAACAACATCGTTTTTTGTTGTTGTTGTTCTATTCGGCGGATCTCAAGTGCTCACCGACATGTACATCTCTCCTCCCGTTGGGCAGGTAGATAACACTTCTACTCCCTTTGCAGCTTTTGGGGCAAATAACTAGATTTTGGCCAGTGCAATTGTAGGTAGAAGTGATGAATGCCATTTTCAAGTCTGACTTTTAAATCTTCCTGGAACATGATCTTAGTTTCCTTTCTCTTCTCCTGCAGGCTGGTTGGATTCAGCAGGTCCAAGGGAGTTCCTGAGACCCGACCTGAATGAATCGACAAGAAACCCTAAAACCTCCTTTGATGTTCACCCATCGTTTTCCTTCCTTCCCATTATATTCAGGAGTTATTCTTCGGGCATAGGACCGTTTCCTCCCACTTACCCAGGAAGGGTATTTTCTCTTTAGCCACTCTTTCCATCTGCATTGAAGCATTTTCAAATCCCCACGGTCTTAAAAAAAAATGAGACAAAACAAAACCCTTCTGTGGGTACTGTCCCCCATGTGTTGCTGCCCTACAACTCCCCTCCTCTTCACAGCTTGACTCCTGAAACATACCTACGCTCTCTATTTCTCAACCCCATTCATTTCTGAACCTACAGCAGTGTGGGTTCTCCATGCCCTCTTACCTCCTGCCTTGAAACCACACTTACTCAGAGCTTTACCATCCTCTCTCCTCCCTCTTCTTGCTGGCAAACCTAACAAAATTTATCTGTACTTATTTTACTTGATTTTTCTGCAGCATTTGGCTTTATTGAACTTTCCTCCTTCTTGAGAAAACCCCATTCCCGCGGCCTCCATGGTGGCCCTTCTCCAGGTCCTGTCTCCCTGTCTCCCTCGGGTCCTCTTCGAGTAGGCGTTTCCTTTTCCCTTCCCTCCGTGTCGGTATTCTCCTTCCGGCCACCTTATTTCCTCACGGCTATATCCATGCTTGCCGGGAGGGCTCCTTCCTCTCTCTTAGCTCTGTATCTACCCAGATGCTGGTCTTTCCAGCCCCTTCTCCAGCTTGGATGCTTCCTTGAGCTCCAGAAGCATCTGTCCAGCTGCCTCCTTCATCTCTCCTCCCGGATGTCCCTGAAGGGCTTCCAAATCAAGGATCCCCAGACCGATCATGCACTTTGTCCCCTCCCTGTTCCCATCTGCCTGCATGGCGCTGCCATGGTCATTCTGGGCTCTCTAGCTTCTCTCCCCAGGTACTGGTCAGTGAACAGTTTGTGCCGTTTCTACCTCCTGATGTCTACTGTTGAGTCACTTTTCCCCACCTGTCATTGCAGCCAGCTAGTCCATTCGTCAGGGACCTCTGGAAATCTGGGGCCCTACGGGGCTGTGCAGAGTGGGGCACGCCTCTCCGACCCCTGCCACCTGTTGGACTTGTGGGAGTGAAACATAAATTTCTGTCTTGTGAAGTCACCAAAGCTGTGTGTGTTAACCTAATCGACACGTATGAGCATTGTTCCATATTCATAAATATAGATTTATGCCATTATTTTTAGTGGTGTCCTTGTTCTATTCCATTTATGAATATAATCAGAATTTTTTCCAACCAAACAATCATTGATGGACAACAGTTATGTATTTATGTTCCTGTTTTCTGTTTCTGTTATTTTCTTCTGCTGTAACAGCACTGCCGTGGCTGTCCTTAAACTTAAATATTTGAAAAGCAATTGTCTCTTCAGGATAAATGCGCGCCCTGAAGTGAGTGGGTCACAGCATGCACGTTGGAAATGCTGATCGTGTCACCAAGAGGAGCCCCAGACTTGTGCTGACATTCAGGGATGTGTCAGTGTTTTGAATTTTTGTCCGACATTGCCAATACTTTTAATTTCTCTGCATATATATACAAATATATTATTTGAATTATATTTCTTTAATTTTGAGAGGTGTTGAAGGTCTTCATATGTTTATTTAAATTTTCTTTTCTTTCATGAATTATCTATTTTTTGAAAATGATTGTTCACATACTGTTAAGCACTCATATATATCAAGAATATTACTTCATGATTATAAATATTTATTCGTGATAATCATTTTTCTTTAAGTTTTGTTTGTGTGTTTTGTTTGCCATAGAGATTAAAAAATATATGTATTAAAAGGTATTAATCTTTCTTTAAAATAGGTTTCTAGCTATGTTGACATACTTAAAGTGATTTTTCTTATCGCCAAATTATGAATATATTCATCCAAACCTCTTAGTAGTGATTTTGATCCAAGTTTTTTACATTATTGTTTTGATCCATATGGAATTTATTGTGATATAAAGGATGAGGAGAGTATAAGGCTTTATTATTTTTTTCCCAAGTAGGAAGCCACATTTTCTAATAATAATTTTCCCAGTGACCGAGAGTCATCAAAGGTGACGCGGGTCTGTCATCAGCTTCCTCCCCCGTCAAGAGGGACAGCAGGTCTGCGAGCTGCCGTGAGAGCCTGCGGAGGCCGACACCGGGATGCGGCGGGGGAGGCCGGCAGGCTTCCAGGGAGAGTGGCCCCTCTGCCTCTCGTCGCCCGGCCACTGTCATGGCACTGGGCGCCCATCTCAGCCGAGAGAAGGTGGGCCCTTCGCTGTGCCCAGGACAGGCGGTACGCTTCAGCTGGGGCTGGTGGGGTGAGTAGTGTCCTCAGGGGCACATGTGCACTGCTTTGGCGTAGAGGGGGCCTGGGCTGTTGGTTCAAAGGTGAAGTTCTGAGGAAAATAATATGCTCCGACTTGTTTTGGGACTTGTTTGAGCTTTATTTTGGAGGACAGTTGCCGTGTGGTTGTGGAGGTGCAGATTGGAGGAATGCGGCCACAAGCCAAGAAGCCCTGAGCCCCCCCAGAAGCTGGAAGAGGCGGGAAGGAGCTTTCTTAGAGGTTCTGGGGGGCGTGCAGCCCGGCCCGCACCTTAATGTCAGACCTCTGGCCTCCAGCGCTGCGAGGGGGTGGGTTTCTGGTGTTTCCTGCCACACAGCGTGCACTTAGTTGCTCAGGAGGCCCCGGGACAATGGCCGGCACCCTTGCAGGGGCCCTTCCCCCCGCCTCTCTCCCCACCCAGCAGTGTTCTTCCCGTCCCAGCGCCATCCCTTGTCTCAGGTCGGCTCTGAGGCGAGTAAAGTCGCTGTGGCCGCAGCAATAGCATGGGTACTCCTCTTGCTTTTGTTGTGTTACTGTCACTGCCACTGGAGGTTACTGGAGTATCAAAGAATTCTTATTTATGAGCAGATTTTACAAGGGAATGCCATATCACGCATCAGCCACCTGAGGCACATTTTCACCCCTGCAGTCCTGAAACCTTCCCAGGTGTGCTGATATCTCAGGATAGATGTGAATCTCAGTGCAGCTTGACAGAGAAAGTGATTCAGTGCACCTGGTTTTTGTTGCGGGTGTCGCAAGAACGTCTCACACCATGCCTCAACCTGCTGGCTCAAGCCCCATCCTGGCCCAGAGTGGCCTGAGCCTGCTGCAGCAGCGGGCTAGGTGTGAGGGGCACCTGGCAAGCTGGCAAGGTGCTGCTCTGCTTGGGACTAGCAAGCCCCCAAGGCTGTCAGAGCATTATTTAAATGAGCAATGCTTGCAGGCATAAAGACAGAGGGAGCCTTCAAATGTAATGTTTGCAATGAGGAAGATGCCACAGCTGTGCTCCTAGTGGATGGTGCATAGAGCAAGAGCAGGCTTGCTGCTGTGGGTGTTGGTGAAGGGACCTCCCTCCCTGAGGGATGGTGGTGGCCGGCATTGCCTGCCCACTGTCCTGAGCACGAAGGCCATCCCACGGCCGGGACTGCAGGTGGAACACGTTGCCTGGCCCACAGGAGATGCTCACTGGCTGGAAATACTTGGACCAGTTATTAAATGAAAGAGCAAATGGATTTGGGAAAGAAAATATAAATAAACAGTGAGCAAATAAACAAATTTTCAGTGGTGAAAATTCTGACGCTTTGGCGGTAAATCCATGGCTTTCTCTATCACTCTAAAGTATCCGTCCTTTGAATGAAATGTGCACTTTATTCTCCATTCTCTGTGTGACTTGGCAGCTGTCTGTCCCCTTCAGTATTCTGTGATATTCAGTATGGGTGATATTCTGCCGCTCCGTCTGAGCAGGGACTTAAAGAATCTCCATACATATATACACACAATCACTTTTTCAATGGATTTGACAAGCCTCACTCATTATTTCTCCAGGAACATCAAGGACTGTGTCCCATTCATTAGTTCCAGTGTGCACTTCCTGGCAGAGAATAAGATCACACATTTTCTGTGACAGGACCAGAAGGAATTTGGGCTAATGTTACCAACAAGTTCCCAATACAGGGTCCTCAGGTGTAGGGACACACAGAACAGAAGTGGTTTATAAAGAAATCTTCACTACTTGGAAATCTCATGGGAATCAGATATTTATTCATGGCCAAGCTACAGACCAATAAAACCACTGCCCTTTGCACTTGCATGGAGCTCTGCACCCGTGTGTGGCCCACCCTCTGCTGGAGACAGACTGGGGCATCTCTAAGGGCACAGGCCTTCTCACCAGACTTCACTGTGCAACCCCAGGCTCCCTGGGGAGAGATAATTTTTCCTGGTTTGAATGAGGATGCAGATTCCAGTAAGTTAAGCAAAAGGTCTGGGTTTATTAGCAAGGGGCTGGAGATCTAAATATATCATGCTCTAAACCCAAGGTTCCAAGAATAAGCCCTGTCACCTGTACACAGAGCCCATCCTTTCAATGTAGAGGAAGTGTTTTTAAGGTATTTAAACCTCATTCACAGTATCTGGGGGTTGGGATGCGAAGATTAGGGAGGAGGAGCCAGGCTGCACTAGTCAGAGGTTGTAGTCGTAAAATACTTCTAGTTGAGCAAATAGTTTTCCAGCTTTTAGGCACATAGATAGAGTAATGAGAATTTGCTGCAAAGAATTAAATGTTCTAAGTTGCTGGGAGCCTAATGACCAAACAACAGAACAATGTCTGAGTCTCAGGGTCTCACTTGCACATGAAAAGGAGCTTCTGCAGGTGTGGGGACTGCTGAAAAGTCTACCAGTTTAACCCACAGCAGAACTAAGCTTACTTATGTGCCTAGTTTTCTGGTAATAGGTTGGGAGTATAGTGGGCTCTTAAGACACAAGTACTGGCCAGACATTATTTAAGAGTTATTATCCTAAACCACACACAAAACCCGAGTGATGCCCGCTCTCAGCACCTCCTGGGATGACTGGCTTTCCACAGATCCCCCAGATCCCTTACAGGGGAATCTAGGGTCCTTGCAGAGCAGTTGTAACTGACATTTCCATTTCCAGCCTCCCTGAAGGTTCTTTCGGCTGCTTATCCTAACATCAGCCGTACTCAGAGGAGCTCTTCAGCCCCTCCCATGCCTTCTGTGCCTTTGCTCTGCGTAGCTGCTCTGCTTTTACTGTCCTTGCTTTGAGGCTCTCTGTTGGGAAATTTTTCTCCTAACCTTCCAAGCTAAGGCTAAGCATGTCCCTTATCCAGTGCTTCCCTTTTATCTGCCGACACCCACCACTACCTTCCTGAGCTTTTCCATAACCCTTTAAGGCCAGGCTGTGCGTCTCATTCAACTCTGTGTTGTGTGCAACTGGCAAGCAGGCACTTTCTGAGATTTTCTGTGCAAGATAAGAACAGTAACAAGGAGCAGAAGGCTTCCTGGGAAGTCTGGGGACTGAGCAGAAAGAGACCAGGATCTCTAGGAGGGCAGAGACACATGCCCACTTCTCCCCACAACAAATCAGTGGAAAGTGTCTGGGCCGCTGGGTTGACCCTGGCCAGGGAGGCAGAGAAAGGGCAATGTGTCCCGAGGCTGAGCTGCTGAGAGCAGATGGGGCCATGGGCTGGCTCTGTGCCTCCTTCAGTGCACTGGGAGGAAGAGCGCCTCCGGGTCTGTGGGGCAGCTGTCATGGCCACTCTGGGGCAAAGTTGCCCCCTCAGGTTGTCATGGCGATTGGATCTCACAAAGCTGTTTGCCACTTTTGCTGGGAGCTCCTTGGCTGAGTGAGGTTGCTGACTGGGGAGATTGTCCTTTTTCACATCAAAAGACCCGTGTGAGCTCTGCAGCATCAAGGGGGCATCTGAGGCCACACCCCTGGGTCTGGGTCTGGCTCAGGGGCAGTGAGAGCTGAGACTCTCTGTCCAGCTCCTCTGGTTGGGGTGGACTGTTGCTCTGCATGGTGACCAAGTCACATGGAGTCCATGCTGCTGAGGTGTCTGAGCCCCGGATCTCAGGGTGGCACTGGACACAGGGCATTGGGTTTACCTGGAGTGTCCAGAGCCCGGAGGCAGCAGCCTGACCGAGGGCGTCAGTGCCACCCAGTCTCAGCTCCTGTCCCTCTGCTGTGTGTGGCGGCACTTCCCAGACTGCCAGCTCTGCGGCCCTGGTGAAGCTGCCCAGCCTCGGCGGGGCCCCCGGGCCTTGGCCCCAGCAGGTGCCTGGGACAAGCACACTCGTGCAGAGGGCAGCGTGCTGGCCCGGCTGCGGTGGGGAGGAACACTGGACTCCCGCTCCTCGGAGCGAGTGGGGATTTGAGGGTCACAATTTGGCACGTATTTCTAGACCTAAAGTGAGACAACCCAGTTATATCCACGTCATTGATTTATAAACCTGTATCAGTCATCTATTGCTATGTAACAAATCACCCCAAAACCTGATGTCTGAAAGCATCAAACATTTAGTGTCTGACAGTTCGTGTGGTCAGGCATCTGGGAAAGACTGAGTCGGGCGGTTCTGGCCCAGGGCCCCTCACGAGGCCACCATCGCCCCAAGGCACGAGGGCACCCACCATCCCCTGCTACGTGGGCGTCTCCAGAGCAGGAGGCAGGGTGGTGAGGTGAAAGCCAGTCCTTTTACAAACTCATCCTTGACGTGACATCCCCTCACTTCTCCATGTTAGGTTCCCCAGAAGCAAGTCAGTACGTCCTGCCCAGACACAGGGAGGGGACTGCACAGGCGTGAGTACCAGGAGGGGGCGTCACGGGGGCTCCCCCACGAGAGCCAGTGACTGCGCCCCGGGAAGGGTGTGCATTTCTGAAGACAGTTCAGGGAGAAAGCAGCCCTGGAGAGGAGCCCTGGGGACCAGGCGACTCTAACCCGGGCGCCAGGAGCCAGCCCACCTACCGCCTGAATAACCGGATGTAGCTGCCCTTGTGCCGGGCTCCGCCCAGAAAGCTCCGCCCCGGGAGCCCCGGGGCTAATGCTGCAGGGCCGTTTGTGGAATGAGGCTGTCCCTGGCTTGGATCTCTGACCCGCCCGCTGGAGCCCAGCTCCTCACGGCCACAGGCTGGCCCACGGTGGGGAGCAGCTCTAGGGGCCCTGGCCTCCCCCCGTCGGCAGCTACCCCAAGAGCACCAGCTCCAAAGCGCGACTAAACTGCCCAGTCTGCACTTGGCTGAGAGCCCGGCTTGAAGTTCTGGTGTCCTAGTAACTGTGTTCCAGTGGGGTCACGTCCATGGTTCCCTGCCCACAGAGCTGTGATGTCGGTACTCGGGGAAGGGCGCTTGGCGGAGGTGCCCGGCACGTGTGAACCTCCGTCACTCCGAGACCCGTCTGCTCATCTGCACCAGGGCAGATCTCCAGCGAGGCTTCGCTGGGGGTAGTTGAAATCTTTGCTAAATTGCAGCAATCAGGATAGACTTGGGGCCATAGATGGTGAGAGCATGGACTGCGGTTTCCCAGAGGCCGCTGCGGCCCTCAGCGCCCCTCCACCACGGCCGGCCTGGGTGTATGCTCCGCCCTCCTTCCCCAGGTGTGTGTGCGCGCCTGGGCACCGCAGGACAGGGCGTGCCGGCCGGAGCCAGTTTAAGGTCATCCCTTGTTCCCAGAAGGTAGGATCTGGTTTTAGAAAAGGCTTTTAATTCTGCGCTTTTGCTTCCTAATTCCTGCCAGGTATCAGAATACAGCCAGAAGTGGGGTCCTAAGCGTTTTATCATCTCACTTCCCCACATTTTCCAGGAATCCCAGATATGTGTGATTTTCTTATTGCACCAGAAGCCAGTTGTAGGGGATAAACAAACCTTTTGTCTCCAGATTTGTGAAGTTAAAAAAAACTAGTGTTGACAGTGAACTTCTCTCAGAGGCCATTGTGTTTCCACCTGTTGTGAATCACATCTTCAGTGAAATTCTAAGATTGCATTTAACCTAATTCATTGGTGGGGAACATACTTTGTTTTCGCATCGGCTGAAACGCAGCTTTCCTGCTTGTGGCTTATATATGTTACAGAGAAAAGCTGTGGAAGAATTTGTTGTCTGACCTAATTTTTGCTAGAAGTTCTTGGGAAGTCGGGTCTTTTGCAAGTAATCACTGTCCTCCTTTACCTGAACAAGAGATCCTTTGATCTAGAAGATCTTCTTCTGAAGTGTATTAGGTATGTAATAAAATGATCATGAATAGGTTAATATAAACTTAATCGGGGATGGTCAACTCGGATTCCTTTGTGCACAGCAGGCATGTGGGGCTGCTGGGGTGAGCTGGTGGGAACAGAACATGCGAGCATATGTCCTGCCTAGAAACATTCATGCTTAATATTTAAATAAAATACAGTGCTGGCCAGAGCATGTCTGCAAACCAGAGCCCTTCTAGCCTGTAAGCCCCGAGGTGGACACACTGTGTGGGTAAGGCTGTTTCTTGTGTTGTAGCACTGCTGTTTGGAGTGACACGGATCCAGATGAAAGGATACCTCTGCAGACCCCCAGACGCAGGTCTCAGTCAATGAGCCTGGACTCCTGGGCACAACTCTGCAGCCTGCTCTGTGGCTCCAGGTTAACACTATAGGATGAGGCCAGCAGCGGGGTCCTTCCAGGGGCAGAAGAACTAAGCTAATAGCACTGACAGTGTTAACTAGAGGTGACAGTTGGGGCCCTGGGAAAGTTGGGCTTCATTACTTTGCCTCTGTTGACCAGGACCCCAGTTCAATTTCTAAATCTTGCTTATCCTCTGCTCCCTCATCTGGAAAGAAGCAATGACATCAGTGCCTCCCCGTGGACTGGCTGGGAGCGTACAGACCAGAGATCTGGAGCATGCTCAGTGCTTAACGAGGGGGTGCTTCCCCGGAGTCCTTCCTTCTGTGCGCCCAGGTGATGTGAGGGGCCCCCACTAGGACATGGGAGCTGATGGAAGGGTCCAGAGAGGGGTTCATGTTTAAACCAGAGGGCTTCAAACATTCTTTAGATGCTCAAACTTCCTTCCTTATTGCCCAGGTTTTCTTTCTCTGGGTTCTCTGAGCCCCTACCTTCGCTACTTTCTCTTCCAGATGACAGTTTCCGCCCCACAGTCATCACATTTTTCAAGGGTCTCTCATGGTGTTTGATGAGTGAATCAGTAGCCAACAGAGGCTGCCTGGGCCCTCAGGAGCCTGCTTTACAAACAGGACTTCTTCCTTTCCAGATGTCCGGAGCTGAGCTTTTTCATGTTCATGCGGTGCCTCCTGCCTCCACGGCTCCTGGAGTGGCCGGCCTTCCCCCGTCACTCAGCTCCAGGCTGCAGGCCTCTCTGCTTGACACTGTAGGTAACTCCACTTGCCTTCTGTACTGTATGATCACTTCGTGACCGTCTGAAACTGAATGTCTCAAATGAATCCTGTGGATTTGCCCCATTATCACCCCCCTACCCCCCATCAGCCCTCAGGCTGTCTGCCGATGGGGACCCACAGTGCCAAATGCGTTCTCTTCGTCGGCTCGGGCCGCTCTAACAGAACGCCGCAGACCAGGGGCTCCCACAGCAGACGTTTACTTCTCGTAGTTCTGGAGGTTGGACATCCAAGATCACGGTGCTGACGGACCTGACTTGTGCCGAGATCCTCTTCCTGGTTTGCAGATGCCTTTCTCTGTGTTCTCACATGGTGGGGAGAGAGGAAGCAAGCTCTCTGGTGTCTTTCTTTATGAGGGTGCTAATCCCACCACGGGGGCTCCACCCTCGCTACCTGATCACCTCCCAATACCGTCACATTGGGGTTAGGCTTTGACGTGGATTTGGGGGGGATGCAGCCGGTAGCGCCTGTCCTCGTTCTCTGGGACCCTGTCAAACCCTTCTGCCATGCCGCCCCTCTTCCCGCCCGCTCGGCCACCCTCGGCCAGCCTGCGTCACCGTGCTGGCCCGGCTGGTCTCCACGCTCTATGTCCGCCGGCATTTTGGGCCTTCCTTTCATACGTGAACCAGCATCTCTCTTCTTCCTGCTCTTCCCGTGAGCTGGCATCTCCTCTGCCGCCGCATCTCCTCCCCAGGTGCACATTCTCTGCTCCTCACGAGGCAGCAGCCCACGTGATCCCTGGGAGGCATCTTGAGTGACAGAAAATGCACGTGGAACTTGATAGAGAGTTAGCTTTACTTTCATTTGGGGGAAATCCAATGACGTAAATTTTAGATGATACACACACCCACACAAATACATATATATAATATAGTAGGTGCAGGCAGTTCTGTAAAGTAGCACATACTGGAAGAACTGTCATGCTTGCCATTTCTGGTTCTGCTGTGCATCCAGATCCCTGGGGCTGGACCTTTGCGGCTGAGCCATTGGAAGTACTTCAGGGGGTCGGGGGGCTATTTCAGCAGAATGACGTATAGGGCACTTCACCTTGAAAATTAATTTCAAGACAATAACATCATTTTCCTGTCTGAGAGAGCTCTCCCCACGGCCTCTACGGTTCCCTCCCGCCGTGAACCCGTATCCCACCTTGGAGTCCCTTCGACACCCTTCCTCTTTGCTGCTAATGTGTGGCAGGTCCTGACGATTCTTCATCTGCAGTAGTTCCGGGACCCCCGTGGGTGTCCCTCCCGGAGCGGCTGCCTTAGTTCAGGTTTTAGAGCCTTACCCAGGGATTATTTCAGCTTCATATTTGCTATTACCTCTGCTCCTTCACAGTTCATTATAAATTTTTAATTTTGTTTTGTTTTAGGTTGAAACAAAAATATGACCTTTCAGGTAAAAAATATGTACTTTAGATGTCTTGAGGGAAAGGATAATGTGATGTTTTTGTTTCTCAAGGTTCTAAAGTCCCATGGATAAATCTCAGCTTTTAATGAAAAAAAGAAAAAGATGATAGACTAGCAAAACTTATGACACTGTGATCCCCAAAGCTGCTGATTAAATTTCATAACCATAACAGGAGAAGGCAGCTACATGAGAATCTCTGAAAGGGCAGAAGGAACAGCCATGGCTATGCTAACCACTGTCTTCGTGAGACAGTCTGTGATTAATACTGCCTTTCTCCCAGCAACCCTCCATGAAAGCAGTGGTGTCATTGCATCCAGAAAACTGAAGTTCAGAAGCATTGAATGATGTACTCAGGCCCTACAAACTGTTTGATCCCAAGTCCATTTTGATCCTTTGAAGCTGTGCCCTCTCATGTCTGGTGAGGGGAGCTGTTTCAGCCCTCGGCTCGGTGCCTGACCCAGGGGAACTGCAAGGATCCGTTTATTGAATGGATAATCTAATTAACATAGAGTCCTGCATTCAGATGGATATGTATATTGACATACTTCAATTTAAAAATCTTTCTTAACAGGATTAGAAAATTATGTAAGTTCAAAACTAGGGTAACTCAAGAAGGCCAATAGTTTTTGTTTTTTTAATAACTGGAAGCATATCAGAATAATAATAGTGACAAATATCTTACAGAATTGTTCATGTTATTCTTTGGTCTGACATTTGCAGAAAACCTTAAAAACCCAGGGTTATGTGTGTGGACCATCTATCTGAATCAGTATCTGAGCACCACTGTAGGGAATAGAAAGTAAGACGTGGCCAAAGAAGAGATAACTCGCTGGTTTCGATGTATAGCTTGTGACTGTCAGCAAAATTGATTCCAACAGATCTCAGGCAATTATTTGAGAGCGTTTTATCTTTGTTGGGTGTTGGGAACTTGTTAAACTATTTTACCATGTCACACCCTGTCACCCCACACTTCATTGGGTTCAGTGTGTCTCTAATGGAGCAGGAAATACTTAAGTTTCCAAAACTTCTGAAAGTACAGTCTTTGCTACAAAACATACATCTCCCTTTACTGGCCATTCTGGGGCCCTTTGGGAGCTGAGAACACACTCGTGAAGTACACACTTCCAAACCAGAGCGGGACGGCGCCTCAGCTCTCCTGGCTGAGGCACTCAGAGGAGATACTCTCTGAGTTGGTTGCAGGGTGAGCAGCTGGAGGTGCCCTGGGTCACACGTGTTTCTAATACTCAGTTCTATGCTGGACTGAAACTGGTCCCCACACTTTAAAAATCACAGGCAGACATAGAAGAAATGCAGGAATGTCCCAACTGTAAAGGAAAAACAAGGTTTTTCTTCTACATTTGATGGTGCTTGTGTAGATCACCTGCCTCGGAACTCACTGTTTTCAAACAGTGGTGACCTCATGGGGTTTGAATGGTTTTGTCTTGGGCGGCCCTGTCATAATGTCCAGGAATTCTGTCCCGAGTCTTTCAAACGGACCAGGGTTCCCGGGGGCAGCTCAGTGCCGGTCAGCCTCATCTCCCCATTTGCCACCCGGCTGAGCGCCAGACGGCTGCTGTACCGCACGCCGCAGGCCTGATGAGGTCGGTGAGACCCTCATGGGAACAGCAGCGGTCTCTGTAGGGGCCGTAGAGTTCCCCCAGCTTCCGCGGCCCTGCCCTCTACTCTCACTCATCTGTCGCTGTCTTACTTTCTCATCTGTGTTCTTGTTCTCCACAGCTGCCTCGTCCCGAGGGAGAAGAGCCCCCTGGGGAGCTTTTCTGGAGCCTGAGTTTTAGGGACCCCTGCCCCTGACCTCTTCTGGCGGTGCCCTCCCCACAGACGAGATCCTGGGCCTGCACGTCCCCTCCCCTACAACACACCCTGAGGGGATGACGAGCCAGGGCGGTGACTTGACCACCATCACATGCATGAGGACATAGAGGCCCAGGTGTCCTGTGCCCCTGTAGGGCCATGCCATCGTGAACAGGGGGACCTGCACACCTCCCTGTCTTGCCCCATGTCCCTGGTCTTGCCACTACTTCAGACATCTTATGTGACAGTGTCTTTCTGAAATTCTAATTGTCCCCAAACACAGACACCTGCCTCTCTTGTCTCAGATTCCTCTGTAGGCCGCGCAGGAAGCTGACTGTGCCGGCCCACTTACAGGACAAGGCGATCTTACGTACAAGAAGTATGTTGCTCTGAGCGTTAGACCAGGATCATCCAGGGACGGCACCCACCGGGCACGCGTGCACACTCAGGCACACTCATGCACACACTCACACACTGTTTATCGACAAAGTGGCTGTTGATTCTGAGTTAGAAATACTGATTTTATTTGACCACATCAACCTATTTGCAGAAATCCCAGATTTCCTGGCCTGCACTGGCAGTAAGATCAGGTTTAAACAAACTTTTACTTGGTTTGACTTACTGTGAACTAGAATGACTGTCTGATGTGTCAAGAAAGAATCATGGGTAAGACATTAGCCCTCTGCCTGGCTCTTCCTGGCCCCACAGGACCAAGGCAGCTTTGTGGTCTGACCGAGTTTTCAGAAATACCGAACCCGTCGCTGTTCCCCCTCACCGTGGGCGAGCGTCACTCATGCAGCACACTTTCCGGTTTGCCCGGGCGGGACGTAATGGCTCACCTGTGCTCCCCCGAGGCAGGGTCCTCGCACCCCGACCCGGTGCTGAATTGTGTTCTCCGAGCTGCGATCATGTTGTGGCTATCAGGACACCTGGCGGCTGCCCTGGACTCCCGCTTGGGATTTCTCAGAGGGTAGTCATCGTGTGTGAGGAGCCGGCAGGGAGGTGGCTGCTCACCCCAGCATGCTTCTCCCAGACCCTGGGGTCTGAGCAGCCTTTAGCCAGCTTTCTGTCCCGCCCGGTCGAGTCCTGCTGCTTCTACAGATCTTCTGACTGCAATAAATTGGAAAGGCAAACTCCTCTCTCTCCTCTTTCCAGTTGCCAACTCCCCAGCCAGCTCTTCCCTCATTTGAGTAATAAAGTCCTTGTAACCTCTACTTCCTCTCAGTCAGCCTTGTGTACCTCATTTCTCAAGCAGTATCTCAATGGCAGGGTGGCACTCTGGCCATGAACTCCAGTCCTACGACCCCCAGCCCTCCTGGATGTGCACACAAGCTGTACAGACATTAAATCAGCAGTTACATTTGGAAGGGATCTTGTCAATGATCGAAATAAGCACTTGCATTTTTTCTCTTGAAGCTGGGTTCAGGAGAGGCGAGATCAGCCCACTGTCCACCACAAGCTGGGTTCAGGAGAGGCGAGATCAGCCCACTGTCCACCACACAGTCAGTCAGTCAGTCGGCTGGGCTCTCAGTCAGGACTAGGACAGAGGTGGTTGGCACCCCAAGCTGTGGTCTTTCCCTTGCCCCATGCCTCAGTTCCAGTCTCATTTGTATCACTAACTGTTGCTCTTTTATTTTCAAATTCCACTAGCCTTCATGTATATACTTCTGCCCTACTTTGTTACACAAAAATTTTAATGTGGCTTGTAAGGCAGCAATACAGTGACATAACAGTACATTGATGTAAGGAGAAAAGAGAGGTAAGATGGTATGATGAAACCAGAGGGAAGGTTAGTCATGGGGATTTGTATCATAATGTCCTACTCACTCAGTGACCTGGGATTGCAGGTCAGTGCATGGGTTCCCTGGCAACCAGAGCAAAAAGGTAAAGTGTGCAGGTAAAGATTCACACTGTCCCCAAAAAGAAAATACCAGTTGCTCAGAAGTAAGCTTTTCCTAGCCGTATTTTGCCTGACATTCTGGATTTATTTCTTTTGTCTGAGGATATAAAAGTCATGTTCCTCATCAAATGAGGCATACGTTTATTTTCTTGCTACCCTTTCCCAGTTGCTGTACCATCCCCTGGCGTCCTTCCTACCAAAGGCCAGTGTCCTTCTTTGATCAATGGCTCGCAGCTCTTCTCTGATAACTAGGCCTCCTGAGCTCTCCATGCGCTTCCCTCCTGGCCTCCCGGCCCAGGGCTGTCTTCCTTCCTTGGATCCGCTGCTGCTGCTTGACATGTTCTCTGTGGTTCATGCACATTCGCCTGTGGCCTGAGCAGAGCAGCTGGTTCTCCTGCTCACTGGCAGCTGCAGAGGAAGACAAGGCAGGGAACTGGGGTCTCCTGTCACATCGCGTCCTGTTGCCATCTGCTGTCTGCAGACAACCGCTGCTGGGAAGCCTTGTCCCCTACCTGTCGCCAGGAGCCATGGAATGCTCTGGGGCACAGGTAGACATGGCAGTTCAGGGGCCATAAGGCAGAAGGCATCCTGTCCACAGCGGAAACCAGTGAAGAGTTGTTTGTCTAAAGTTTTGATATACCATCTAGTTTTATTGCCTTTCTGTTTCTGCCTATTTACCCTCCATCTCCGCCGCCCTCTCCCATTCCTGTAAGTTATGGGAAGTGACCTAAAATTTCAGACGACTCGGAAGGATAAAGCAAATGTCGAAGGGAGCCGGGGCCAAGCTGACTTGCCTGGCACCAGAGGCCTGGCTGCTGGAATGGATGGAGTCTTTGGGATAAATTGAGTTCCATCACCTTCTAATGAGGAGATGCTACTGTGCCTCCTCTAACAACTTCAACTTTGAACTTCTTTTTCTCCAGGGCATCTTGTAGATTGACAAGCAGTCTCTGGACTACAAGTGTTTCCATTAACACACTCTTGCTTTACAACACTGACTAATTGACTCTCAGGGGGAAGGATTACTTCTGTGTGTAGGATTTTTTTCTGTTCTGTTTTGTTTTCAAACCTCCGCTGTGGTCCCCGAAGTACCTGGGCAGAGCCAGAGGACGGGACAGTTTGAACTTCACTGCCTCATAGCTCTTCTTGTTGTCTAATTCTCCGTAGCTTGGCCCAGGATGGAAAGGTAGACTTGGTATTTGAGAAAGAAAGCTGGGGGTGGAGGGAAAGACTTTAGTATCTGCTCAAGAACTAGCACGCTGGGTGATCTTGGGAGGTTACACCACCTCTCTGTTCCTCTGTCATTAGCTATAAGAGGATGACATTAAATCAGGTGATCTGTGATGGACCCCTAAAAGCTGAGCATTTGGGAATCTACATACTTCTTGACAAAAACTTTTCCTGAAGAAACACATTTTGCCCAACGTGCAAATCTCAGGATTCTGCCTGATACTTGCTTCTCAGTTCCTCTGCCTCATGCTCCTTTTCAGCCTGGTACAAAAGCTGAAAGGGCAAAAAACTAAGATAATGAAACACAATGCAAAGAGCGAATCAGTCACCAAATCCCTCACTCCATGCACAGAAAATTATCGCCAGCTGTTGTCCAATTAAATGCAGCAATGAGCAGGGCTCCCGCAGCAGGGGAACACACACACGGCGTGCCCAGCCAAAGCACTTCCATGAAAACTCAGAGCATTTGAACATGAAAACACATTTTTCCATAAGCTATGCTTGTATTTTTGTTAGAAGCATTCCAGCTCAGAGACATGGTGAACAGGCGGTGAGCCCCGCTCTCTGTGTGTGCCCTGGGCTCGCACCGTACTGTGCCTTCAGCGTCTCCGAAGGGCCTCTCTCTCAGCTGCTCCAGGGCTCCCTGAAGCTCCTCTTGGTCCTCTGCGGATGAACAGAAAGATGCAGCACCTTTAGCAGGTGGACTTGCCTGTTTACATTAATTCATCATTTATTCACTAGGCGTCTTCTGTGAGCCAGAGACTTTGCTAAGCTTCCAAGCATCGAAATCAACACGACAGGTTTGCTGCTGGGAGAGAACTCTAAGTCTGTAGTAACGGAGATTAGGGAACTATAATACAGTGTTGCAACATTATAAGGGTTTTTCTAGGATCTTGACCAGAAGAGCGAGCATTATGATGCCTGAAGGAGCCAGAGAAAGCTTCTAGGAGACGCTGTGTTAGAGCTGGGACAAAGGCACGCATGGCTAAACTTAATATAATCTTTTTTTTCTTCCCTATGATTAGGGCTATTTTTCTTTTTTCTTTTTTTCTTGTCCTGGGAAAGAAATCTTTCCCCACCCTAAAATTACGAAGATGTTTTCAAGGGATGAAGATATCATTTTGCATCATCTTCTAAAACTCTTAAAATTTTTCTTCTACCCTTATGTTTATAGTACACATGGAGTTGATTTTTGTGCAGGGTAGAGATCCAGTACAATTTTTTCCCCCATATGATATCCTGCTGTCCAATTCCTTCCCCATGGGCGTGTTGAATGCCGGTGGTGAGAGTGGGTCTTTCTTGGGCAATTGACTTTTCATTTTTTCTGAGAATCGACTTTCGGTTTTTTGACCTTCCCTAGCGTGTGCCTTTAATAAAAATCGTATTGGTTCTTGCATTAAAAATCTTTTCTTTCCATTGTGCTTGGAATATTATTCTAGCTAGGCTGTTGGCATGGATGCTTAGCTCATTGATCTTCGAATTTTTTTCTTTTCCGATATGTGCATTTAAAAACATCCCCCAAGTTTTGATATGTAATATTTTTGTATTTTTTATTTAAACATGTTCCTAATTTTCATTATGAATTATGATTTCCCCTTAGGCTCATGGTCTATTTAGAAATACAATTCTTGATTTCCAAGCAGATATGTATTTCCTAATTATCTTTTCTTGGTTTATATTTTACTTCTAGCATAATAGCATCACCATCAGAGGGCATACACTAAATAAATGAATTCCTTTAAATATGAGTCATTATTTTATGACCCAATGTATAGTTAATTTCTTTTAACTGTCTCTGATGTACTTTAAAGAATTCTACATTTTGCAATTTGGGGGATGATATTCTACATCTGTACAAGTCAAATGTATCATCAAGTTGTTGAGATCTCTGTCTCCACTGGTTTTTGTCTCTGAACCACTAATTAATGAGAGCTGTGTCAAAATTTCTGAAACTGGTGGATTTTTCTTTCACCTGGTAGTTTTAGCAATTTTTGTCATATATATATATGTATACACACACACACATTTTGTCTTATGTGTGCATACACACACACACACACACATATATACATACACAGTTTGAGACTTATTAGTTGCACACAAATGTAGAATTCTTTTTATCTTTTGGGTGAATCGAGCATTATGTTATTATGAACTAACCCTCTTTATTAATGTTTTGCCTTAAAATATATTATATATAATGTAGCTACATCAGGTTTTGTTTGGTTAATGTTCACATAGTGTATGTTCTTTTTACTTTTGACAGTTCTATACATTTTGTTTTAGATATGTTTTATATGAAATGAATATATTTGGATTTTTTTCCTCAGAGTGCAGTGATTTTTGTCTTAGCTGGACCATTTAGTTCATTTACATTAAGTGAAATTACTGACATATTTGGTTTTCCATCCTTCATGTTACTTTGCACTTTCTCTTTATGTTTCTTTTCCCTTTATTTCCTGCATTCAGTTGGCGCCTACCCTAGTAACTCTAACTAATTCATCTGTATTAACATGCTTGAACAAGACAGTGCCATAGAACACTAACTCCATTCATCCCCCTTCTGACCCGCTGGCTGCTTCCTCGCTTGCCCTTGGGTGGACGCACTCTCCCAATCATCTCCACGGATCAGGGTCCCTCATGCACTCTGACTTTGCCATCCATTGCAATAATTACACCTACCTTCCCTCTGATGGTTAAACATTGCCACCTAGCTTTTGATATTTTGGGGTCCTGCTGTCCTTTTGGTATCAGGGAGCACAGTTCTGTGTCAGCATGTAACTGCAGTTAGCCGTGACCTACGGAGCATGACCCTGAACTCCATTCACCAGGGCGATCCACCTTGCTTCAACAAATGGCGTCTCCTGCCAGACTTAATTGGCTCTGTTGTCCTGCCTGAAGGCAGGGCCTGGGCCTTCACACCCTCTGCATCCCAGTCACCAGGTGCAGGCTGTCTCTAGGGAAGGGGAAATAACCTTGGGCTGTGTTGACTTGCAGGCAGTCGGGGGCCATTCCTGGAGGATGATTTAGCTGGGAGCTGTCAGCAGCTGGTGGATTTCTCCAGGGAGGACTGTGGGGCAGTTGCCTGGAACAGGTGGTGCATGTGAATGGTCTTATTTTGAAGAGCTTGGGCTATTTAATGCCAAGGTCAGAATAGTTAATGTGCGCTAATTTGGGAGCAAGTTCCGTGGGGCTGGCTTTTCTAACCAGTAAGAGCCGTGGATGTGTGCACATGAATCAGAAAGTTTCCTGTTGTAGGGATTCTGCTATGCTATATGCTGAACAATCTGTACGCTAAACAGATTGAGACTTTAAATAAGAAAAGTGCCCATCTCTTTTGCCCTGTGTATTCACTCTATTCTTGTCAATGATTATGGGAAAGGAAAGAGCAGGAAGTTCTAATTGGGAGGAACCAAGCTTATAACCCAAGGTCATTTTCCAAATATAAGGTCCAAGGTGGGGTGTGAAGAGTTGGAAAAGCTCCTCAAAGAAATTCTGAGTCTTGGGTTTTGAAAGAAATGGGCAAGAACGGGCAACACAGAATGGGTGAGCATTCTGAGCAGTAATCTTATCGTCCCTGGGGGGGGGGATTTCTGTCTTGGACTCATGTTTGCTTGTTTATAAACCATTAAAATTACAGAGGGCAGAAAGAACCAATAACTTGGTGGTAATGGACAAAATTGTCCTCCCAAAATCCATATGTTGAAGCTCTAACCCCCAATGTGACTCTTTGTAGAAATAGGGCCTTTAAGAAAGTAGATAAAGAAGCACAAAATGTCAATTGTAATATAAATTAGTCATAAGGATGAAGGTAAATCATAAAGAATATAGTCAATAATACTATAGGATCTTTCTATGCTGACAGTAACTACACTTACTGGGGTGGGCATTTAATAATGCGGGTCATTATCAAATCACTGTGTTGTACACTTAAAACCAATATTGTCTATCAACTATACTTCAGTAAAAATACATTAAAAGAAAGGAAAGAAATTTACAGTTCCCTGAAGCCATCAGGGCGGACCCTAATCCAGCGGGACTGGAGGCCTCCTAGGAAGTGGAAGAGACCCAAGGCTGGTGCACCCCCAGGGAGGCTCGCCACCGCCCAGTCCTGCTGGCATCTTCATCTTGACTATCTGGCCTCTGGAACTGTGAGAAAGGAGACTTCTGTTGTTTAAGCCACACAATCTATGGTATCTTGTTATGGTAGCCTGAGCAGACTAAGACATGTGGTATTTATAACGCATTCCAGGCACACCGTTGTGTCTCAGAACTCTGGTTAAAAACCTCTCCAGTGTGGAAACATTGCTTAGGAATATATGCATATGAATGAAAAGTAAAACAAACAAAAGCACTGAAATGATAAAAATCCAATTCATTATTGTGGTTACCTTTAAGTTGTTACCTCTGAAGAAGGTGGAAAGGGAGGTGGGGGACGAATTGGTATAAGGCAGGCTCCAACTGCCTTTGTGATATTTAATTCTTTCAGCTGGTTGGCAAGTGTATCTCCTTTGTTTATATTTCTTCTATGTCTTTATTTCACTCTGTATATCTGAAATATTTCTTAAAATATTAGAAAGAGAATTGTAAATATTTCAAATAGTTAACTGATAAACTCAATAGATATTTATTGTATCCTTTTTTTTATTCTAAGAGTAGTAGAGGGGAAGAAGTAATTAAATGTATGCCTGGTTTTCTTCTTTTCTTTTCCCCCCAATTTTATTGATATATTACTGACATATAACATTTGTAAGTTTAAGGAGTATACTGTGATGTTTTGATACATGGATATATTGTGAAATGATTAGCACAATACGACTAGTTAGCACCTCCATTCCCTCACATAATTATCATTTCTTGGAGTGTGGTGATAGCATTTAATATCTACACTTTTAATGACTTCCCAGTATACAATACAGTATTGTTAATTATAGTCACCATGCTGTACATTTGATCCTCAGAACTTACCTATCTTGTAGCTGGAAGTTTATTCTCTTTGACTGTCGTCTCCCCATTCCCCTGTCCACATCTATGCTCTATTTCTATGAGTTTCGCCTTTTTAAATTGTACATATGTGTGTCTTTTTCTAACTTATTACACTGTGCATAAGTTCCATCTATGCATTTGCAAAAGACTTTCCTCCTTTTTTTATGGCTGCCTGGTTTTCCTCTATAACATTTTCCTTATTCATTCATCTATTGATGAACATTTAAGTCATTTCATATCTTGGCTATTGTAAATAATGCTGCAATGAACATGGGCGAGCAGACATCTCTTTGAGACAGTGATTTAATTTCCTTCAGACATGTGCTCAGAAACGCAATTGCTGAATCAGATGGTAGTTCTGTGGACCCTCCATGCGGTCCTCCTTAGTGGCTGCCCAGCTTACATCCCCACCAGCAGTGCACAGGCTTCCTTTGTTCCACATCCTCGCCAACCCTTGTTGTCGTCTTGACTTTTTAATGACAGTCATGCTGACAGGTGTGAGGAGATATGTCATTGTGGTTTTGATTTGCATTTCCCTGATGATTCGTGATGTCGAGCACCTTTTCATGTACTGTTGTCCATTTGTATGTCTTCTTTGGAAAAAATATCTCCTTAAGTCCTTTGTCCATTTTCTAACTGATCGCTTTTTTGCTGTTGAGTTGTATGAGTTCCTTATATTTTTTGGATAGTATGTCTTTATCTGGTAGATGGCTTGAGGATAATTTTCCCCCATTCTGTATGTTGCCTTTTCATTTTGGTGATTACTTCTTAAGCTGTGCAGCAGCCTTTTATTTTAATGTTGGTTTTATTTTTCAATGAAGTTGTGTTGCCATTAACCCAACCATGCTTTTTCGCCCGATCCCTTTTATCGTTAGACTTTTGCTTTTATGAGGTCACTGGGGTCAGGGCTGTAGGGTTTGCTTTTTGAAGGAACAGATCTGCAAAGTGTGGTGTCTTCAGTCAAAAGATACACACTTAATGTAAAGGTTTTATTTCTGCCTTGAGGCAAGTGATCAAAGAGATTTTTTGCTGATTCCATTAAGTTGTCCTTGCAAAAGTTTTCAGGCCCCATGATACTTAAAATAATACGAATTATACCTGACATTTATTAATTGCTTCATAGTTACCAAAGTGCTCCCAAAGTCCTTAATAACTCACTAGATCTGACCATCCTAAGAAAAAGAGTATCTCACTTAGGCTGCCTGCTGTCCCAGGAGGAGGCCCAGCCTGGGCAACTGGACACCACGCCCGAGGAGACGCTGTTGCAAGAGGGCCAAGAGGAAAGGGGTGCAGTTAACCAAAGGGCAGAGACTACACAGTATTAGCCCCCGGGTCTTTAGTAAAATTGCTAAACTAAAATGTCAAAGGTGATGGGGTTGAATTATGAAGGCTACATAGATGGAGCGCAGGGTTCTGGGGTCACAGAACCAGGGCACTGGGCTCTCACTCCAGATTCAGAGTTTTGACAGATTTAACCAGATCTCAAATGCAGAGAACGCCCCACCCAGCACCTGGTCAGGTGGACAGTGATGGGAGGTGAACGCGGCCCACGCTGCCTTGTGGAGGTGGTGAGCTAAAAGCCCCAGGGAGCGGGGACAACTCGCAGCCGGCGGTGGGGATGCGCAGGACTAACCCTAAGTCCTCCACATCAGTTCCTCCTCCCCAAACCACAGGCTCAGCACGCACCGTGGGGGCTCACCGCCGGGGCTCAGATAAGCCCTAGCCACTCACCAGTAAGGAAGGCTGATGGAAAAGGAGAGGAAAGCAGCGGTGTTGGGGGCCCGAGTTTTAGGGGATCATAGGGTATAAGCGAATCGTGCTGTAAGGCGGTTTTCCTCCTGTTCTCTGGGCCGCTGGTGACATTTCCCGGGGCTTTGTATTATCTCCAACAATCAGTCCTAATTACAGCCTTTCCTGGGGCCCTGTGTGTCCTGACTCAGCGCCCGCAACGTGCTGAGTCAGCAGGAAGTGATCTCATCAACTCTGTGGGAAGTTCCCACATTGTCAAGCAGAAAACAGAATCCAAATAAATTAGATTGAAAAGAAAGTCCTCATCAGCAAGAACGGGAGTTTGAAACATCCGAAGTAACTGCAGGGGGATGCTGGGGGCATGTTGAATGGGAAATGGCATTAACTTTGATTTAGGAGGAGATAACTGGGTATAAAACAAGCTAGAAATAGGGAGTCAGATCAAAGTCTTTTATTTTAGTTGTACTTGCTGTGGATATTGCTCAACTTATAAAATTACATAATTATCTGTTAGAACAAGGCTTGGAACTCCTTTATTAAGGAAAGTACAGACTTTGCTTAATAAAGAACTCTTTTGTTAAGGAAAGCAGGAACTTTCCTTAACAAAATAGGTAGCTGCCAGGACTGATTTTTAATTTATATGTTGGAAAAAAAAAAGTGGTCCCTTTAGCTTCTGGTTTCCTAGGGGATTTTTCTCCCAGAAATACATTGCTGATTGGATGGTGCATGTCTAATTTTGGAGACCATATGTTCTAGGTATTCTGGGAAAGATCCGGGTTTCAAACGCTGGGGCCATTGTCCCCAGAGGAGCAGCGCCCTTGGAGGATGCCAGGAGTGAGAGGTATTTCTCAGGGATTCCCTCCCGGGTCCCAGGGCCTGTGTGCTGTAAGGCGTTTACCTTTCCATGGCGGCCCTCGGAGGAGGTACCACTTCATCCCGATCTTCGCTACTTGGAAACTGAGACTTGGGAAGTTCAGGAACTTGCCCAGCATCTGCAGCCCCCACACAGTGGAGTCCTGTGGGTCCGAGGGCTGACATTCCACCCGTCCTCTGCCCGGCAGAGTGGTCATATCAAGTCTTATGCTCTCTTGTGGCCAGCAGAGTTCCATGGCGGCCCCGGGACTCCTGCACACCCGTCCAGCGTCCTCCCTTGCCCGCCAGCAAGACCTGTGAGTGTGACGGGCTCCCACGCCTGTGATTAGGCTCTGGAGCATTTGACTTGAGTTCATCAGTTGATCCTGGTGGGCCTGACCTGATCAGGTCATCTCTTCAAAGCTCTTAAAATGGTCCTTCCTGAAGTCAGAGATGGGAAACCTGTGAGGGCCGGTCGGCGGAGTCACCTTGCAAGGGCATGGCTCGGCCTCTGGGAGGGAGCTTCGCCCCCCAGGCTGACAGGGAATAAGAAAGCAGAGTTTTCCCTTGTCAGCCTCCACATAAGGATAAAGCTGGCTGACCCCTTGATTTCAGTCCTGTGACATCCTGAGCAGGGGACCAGCTAAAAGGCGCCAGACTCCCAAGGAAACTGTGAGATGTGAATGTTGTTAAAGGCACTGCCTCTAGAAATCTGTTTTGCACACTAGAAACTAACAACCCTTCCTCCTCTTCCTGTGATCTTTTATCTTTCCTTCCACAAATATTTATGGAGCACTTATTGTGTATTAGAATGGGTGCTGGGAGCTGTAGCTACAATGGTCAGCAAAACCAGATGAGGTCCCTGCCACTGTGGTGCTCATGACATGGTGAGGGAGACAGACATTCATAAGGGCACCATGCTGGTGACAGGGCACCTGCGGTAACCGAGAGGACCTGCCACAGCCCTGTGGGAGAGAACCGCTGTCTTCCGCCTGGCCTCGCTGAGAGAGCAGGAACAGCAGGGAAGGGACAGAGCAGGTGGGGGGAACTCAGAACAGCCTGCAGAGGACGAGAGCCTGAGGCAGAGCGGTGGCTGGGTAGGGAGGGAGGGGCAGGGCAGGTGGCGGAGGGAGGCAGGAGGTGGGGTTTGGGTCCAGCAAGGCCCCCGAGGTGTTCAGGTCATGGGGAAGAGCAGCAGGGCCTGCGGCTCCACTGGGCAGGTTGGGGTCTGGCCGGAGGCTCCAGGGAGAGCGTCTGGGACACGCCAGGTGGGCCTTTTCCATACTGAGAGCCGAAGGCATGGTCCCGAACATTTAACCCATGGCGGGGCTGGCTGAAATGATGAGAGAGAGTGGGGTCCCCGCGGATGAGGGACTGGAGAGGCCAGGCTGGGACAACTCGCCTGCAGACCTCCTGGTTCTTTCTCACCTGTTTTGGGGGGACTCTCACATTCTCTTTCATAAACAAAGAAAAAGTGGGCAGCATGCACTCCGTTTCTTTAAGTACCCAAATAATGGGAAATGTAAATAATAATAAATGACATAATATAAATTATAACATAATATATGTGTGTAATATAAAATAGTAAAATTTTAATAATTGAGTTTTGGAGACTATAATGTGCTACAAAGAGGCTCTATTAGAATGACCCCAAGACCATAAAGACTCTGGTTCATTAATACATATTTAAATTAGGTACTTTCATTAAGTTTAAGTCCATTCTTTAGCCAGCCATGATCAAAGAACCTACAACCATTCTGAATCCGCGAGATACTGTCTGTTTTGTTTGTTTTTTTGCTGAGGTTCTGTGTATTGTGAATTTTTCATTCAAATAAATCTGGGAGGCAAATTTTAATTTTGATCTGAAGACGAGTGAAGAGAAAGACTTCCCATTTAATTACAGATTCACCGAGTGATATGAGAGTTTTAGTTTTAAGAATGAAGTAGAACGCTCTTCTCAGCAGGAGACGGAGTGGTGGGTATCACTGAGCCCTCACTCCCCCCGTAACCCTTTTTCCAGGATATCTCGGATCTCCACCTGGAATCAGGCAGATGGGTTCAAACCTGGCTCAGTGACAGACCATCCCTGTGACCCCACAGACACGATTTATCCTGTAAAACACCCCCTAGGGCTTCCCCCGAACGTACAGAGGATAAGTGAGCAAAATGTCTGGGAAATAATAATTGATTGATAAGTGGATATTTCCTTCCCTGATTGGGCCTTTTTATCTAAACTCCTTTCAGGACTATACCCACCTCCACCCCTGCCAAATTTCTTTCCTCTCGAGAAGTAAGAAGTGAAAGTAAAAGTGGCTATAAAATCACCTACATGCCTCCTGGAATACTGTGGATTGAGTGGGGGAGCTCATAAAAAATGCTAGCATTCATTCATTTCAGCCGCTATCGCTGACATATGGAAGGCTGTAATTTCACAAGGAAGTGAAACCTTACCTCCTACCAGGTGCCAATATATTTTAAGTAAAGAGATATTACAACTCTGGAATCATTGAAAGCCTAACTTCTTTCCCTCCAAAGGCTTGAGGTAGACATGAAAAGTCACATTTTTTTGTGAAATTGGCATATGACGTCATGGGGACTAGCTGTAATGGAGGTGACACAGTGGATGTGGGAGACAGTGGAAAACATTTGGGCTGAGGAAATCTGGAGGGCAGGCCTATTTTTAGATTCTTGTTATGCAGGCCTATTCTGACACTCTAAAAAATTGGAAAACTCTTGTCTCTCAAAGTAAATTGATACTTCATTGCCCTGGATTCTAAAAACTTCTTTTAAAAAAAATATGCTTTCTCTCTTTTTCTCAGCTCTCAATCTCTCTAAAGGTTAAAAATCAGAAGGTAAACTGTGTGCCCTCCCTATGCCCCCAACTGCAGCTCATTCTAAGTGTCTCATTGACTGAAATAGTCATCTTGGAACTGTTTCAACATAGCCAGAAAATATAAGGATGTATGTGAGCTGCTGACACGATAGCATCTTGAAGAAGTATGTGGAGAGTGTGAGCGAGTCACTACGCATGTGTGTGGGGGTGTGTGAGCATTCATGTGTATGGCATGCCTGGGTGTGTGCATGCGTGTGTGTTTACCTCCCCCAAGAAGCAGTGGGGTTCACTATTCGCTCCGTTCCTGTTTTTGTCCTTCGTCATCACTGCTGTCACGGAGCCCGCTGTCATCCGGTAGGAATATTCACCCACTGGACCTGACTTGGCCTGGTGACAGCGAGTCTCTGCGGGCAGGCTCACGCCCCAGGGCTCTGCGGACCCCACGGCTCCATCAGCCTGGAGCCCTGCTCTGCTCACACGGGCGGTGGGCTGCCTCGTCTGCTTCAGCTGCCTCTCCTCCCCACTGACCCCCGCCTCTGCTGCCCGGCCGTGCCCTGCTCTGACTGTGCCCTTTGGAGGGCCACCTGCGTCCCCTTTGGTGACTCCCCGCATGCTCAGGGTGCTTTGCCGTACTGGGTGGGAAGGAGGGAACTTCTGACTGAGGGCTCAGTGCCAAGAAGACACCTGATGACCGGTCATTCCCCTCCTTATGGTCATTCATCCCATCACAGGACTCCACCCTCAGGACCTCGTCAGAGATGATGGGTTATGCTGGGATGGAGAGGACAGGGTGGTAGGTACTGGAGAGAAAGAATTTAATGCAGTGAAAAGGAGGCAGATGTTGGACTATATGATTTGAGTTTAAATCTTCTACTCAGCTGTCATACCATATGTGTGACCTCAAAGGCCTCTGAGGTTCAAATACATTATCTGTAAATTTGGGAGAGGAGTGACCCCCTCATAAAGTCGTTGGGAATAAGGCCAATAGAGGTAAAGATGCCTTAAAGTGGGAAATGAAAACTCGGGTTCCTCTCTAACACGTTATCACATGCAGAGATGAGAAAGTGGTCCTTTGACCCAGACCAAGAAAAACAACCTCAGTAGTTCCTGAAAATATAGGGCAGTTGTTTGTGTGGGGTGGGGGAGGTGGGGGCTGCTGAAATCTCATGTGAGATGAGAGGGTTTGGAAGCTGGTCCGACAGCAGTGCCTAATTTTAGACGAAAGGTAACAGAGAGCAAGGCAACCACATTCTTGTGGCTGTAACATTTCCCACGGGGCATCTTTTTTTCTCTCGTTTCTTTTTATAAAATGAAAACTACTGTTAGGCTCTGATAATGGGTAGGTGACTTATATAGAATTAGGCCCAGGAGTTGGGGCTCCCTTGCCACGCCGTGCTTGGCATTGGGGGCATCCTTCATGCATGGGCGTTGCTCTAGTTTCTTTTCTTCTTAACAGCAGTGGGTTTCAGTGTAGTTTCCCAACAAAGATGCCATAACAAACAGGAACAAAGAAGTTATGCTCTATGTACCTAATTAATTATATTTGTGATACAGTGACACCTAAACACATTTCCTGAAGAAAGAATTATTTGGATCTCTATCCAGAAAACAAAAGCAAGTTTTTGAGAAAAGATAGGCTTCTTTTGGAGAATTTATTCTCTTACACTGAGGTCCACAAACCACAGCCTGCGGCCACAGGGCAAAAACCATCTCGTGCCAAGCCTGAAATATTTACTCTTTGGCTCTTTGCAGAAAACATTTGTCGATGTCTATGATTATATAAATAAGTAGAATTAAAAAGTGTGTTTTTCTCTTTTAAAATGAGGACTGTCTGTCTGTCAGCGTAACCTTATGATGGTATTGCCTGCCTAAAAAACCATCCAGTGCCCTCACTGACCACATCTTAGCCTGGGCTGCTCTAACAAATAGCACAGCTGGGGGCCTGAAACAGCAGTTTGTTTCTCACAGTTGTGGAGGCTGGAAGTCCAGGGTCAAGGTGGTAGTGGGCTGGTTGCTGGTGAGAGCTCTGCCTGCCTTGTGGACGGCCGGGCACCTTCTCACTGTGTCCTCGTGTGGTAGAGAAAGAAAACCCTGGTGTCTTTTCCTCATTGAGTGGGCATTCATCCCATCACAGGACTCCACCCTCATGACCTCATCTAAACCTAATTACCTCCAAAAGACCCCACCTGCAAATACCATCATATTGTGGCTAAGGCTTCAACAGATGAATTTTGAGGGGACACAAACATTCAGCCCATAACAACTCTACAATAAACTATTTCCCATTGCATGGAAAGCGCTTTCCTACTTGATATTAAGATAACATTCTGCCTTCATTCCATGACGCTCAACTCTATTCCCCTTATGTTCCAGACAAGTGGTCAAGTTCGTATAAGATCATATGGGAACAGAAATGAAGGAGCAGGTAATTTTGCCTGAGGTCCTCAGAGACAAATGAGTGGAGTATATCTGACTTGGGCTTCGAAGGATAAGGGGGAGAGGGCCACAGGTGTCCTAGCCGGTGACAGCCGCTCACACCAGGGCCTGGCTGCAGGCAGGGTGTTCTGCCATGCACTGCAGGCAACCCAGGCATCCCTGGAGCAAGGGGCAGGGCAGGTGAGGCCACTCAGGAGTCAGGGTCTCCTCTATGCTCACCAGATGCCTGTCTCTGGGAAAGTATTCAGGTGTATAAGCTTCGGTGCTCTCCCCTGAGAAATGGGGGTGCCGAGGACACCTGCCTCAGCAGGCTGCAGAGTCGATGGCAGGAGAGGAACGGTGGCAAAGTATAGAGAGGGCTCGTAACTGCCAGCTGTGCTGCTCTTGCCATAGCATGTGATGGGGATGTGGGGGCCCCCAGCCCCCAAACATGAGCCGTCTGTGTGCTCTGCCCTTGGACAAGCCCGACTCGAGAAGGCCTTGTTATCCTTCAGAATCTTGATTGTGACGCTGTTCAGTGCAGTTTCTCTTAAAAGAATGATGTGACTAAAGCAATTACAATTATAGGCAGCAAGCAAGCGGGCTGCCTGCCATTTCAGTACGTGTGTACTTGGGGCCTTCAAGAGATACTTGGAGTCCTTAACAGAGGCCAGCAATCCAAGATTCATGTTTGAGCTTGGTTGACCCACCTCTCATTTTCCAGTCTGGTAACTAGTAGCAGAAACCTTGCAGGTTGACCAGACCTAGCATTTATGTCTTAACAACATGGACATATATGAAAATATGATCACTCAGATGACTAACTTATCCTTTATTATGTTTTAACATCATTGGTCTGTACAATTAGTTGTATAGATTCTAAAAATCAAGTGCTTTCAGTGTAAGTCCATCAATATTTGGGATTCTTCTTTGAACTGATAGATACAGAATATTTTCACTCTGGGGTATTTTTTTTAATAGCAACAGTGAAAAGCCTTAGCACCCAAGCTAACTATTTGGTTTTATTTGTTTCTTTTCCATGTAAGGGAAAAATTGAGCCCAAGTAAAGAAAAACGTACAGATTAGGTTTTCTTTTTGTAGCAGAGTTAGCATCATGAAGTTTGGTTTGTCATCAGCCAATACAGAAACAACAGCTGGCCTTGTTCAGTGAGTGTGTGTGTGTGAGAGCACATGTGTGTACCTGTGTACATGTGTGTATGTGTGTGCATGCACATGCCAGGAGGTTAAGCATGATATATGTTGATGTTGTCAGATGAGAAAGTACTTGAGTAGACATCACTGACTCCATTAAAGGTTTGCTGACTCAAGGGCTGGAAAGAAAGCAGAAATCTTGTCCCTATTGATTCTGACAAGTCCCAGCGTCCCCCGATTACACTCTTGCCTTTGGATGGAGGTCTTGCTGGGTTAGCAGCAGGATCTGATTTTGAGTCATGACTGGTTCTCCCCAGTCACTGAGTTCCTTCTGAGCCTGATGGACAGGAGCCAGGAGTCCATGGAGATGCTGGCTCACACCACGCTTCTCTGTGACAAACCTGTTTGGCGCGTGAAGTGGGAATGCCTTCATTGTCACCAGCAGCAGTATGCTGCTTTTCTGAGGCACGCCAGTCCCTGCACCAGGGTTTCTTTTGTGCAGCCCAAACAACTCTCTCCTCTTGGGCTCGTTGCAGAGAAAGTCAGTACTGGGGACCTTGGAGAAGATGTCACCCAGTACCAGTGTTCCGTAGATGGCGGACTGAAGGCCTGCACAAGGGCACTGCTGTTGTAGAGCCAGAAATAGAAATGGCATCTCCAGACTCCTGTCAGGAGCTCTTTCTACCCTGACAAGCTTTCTGGTCTTCTAAAGAGACTGGTAAGAAGGTCATATACTTGAGCTACATTTCATACTTAGGGAGCTTTGCACAGTATCTGACATAAAATGCCCTTCAATAATAATTATTTGAATGAATTAATGAAAGAATGGATGGAATTAAGTTCCCCTGGGCTAGGGAAAATAGCAAGAGGCAGGGTCTGTCCATGCCCTTCTTTAAGAAGAAATCAATCAGCTCTCTCATGCAGCCCAGTGCCTGGCGTGCAGTCCTCAGTGACTCCCGGCTCATATCGTCACTGCGGAGAGACTGGGTGTGTACTCTTCTTTCCCGCCGCAGTGCTGTCCTCTTGATGGCTAGCTCTGCTGTCGTGTATGTAAGAGGGTTCTCAGTGAAGCCGCTAAGCTAACGCCACAGGAACCAGACCCTAGATGTGTTCTGGAGGGAAGCTTTCATAGAAGCCACAGCGTCCTGCATGGGTGCGCATCCCAGGTTCTTCTACGTCATCACCTGTGTGGTCCCAATGGCCTCTGCTGCTAAGGAGCCCAGTGCCCGCCGAAGGCTGCACGCCACCAGCCCAGACTCCTCTTCATGGCCTTAGTCTGCCAGTCCAGAGTGTGTGACTGAGTTTCAATGTGTTTTCATTAATGAAGTCCAAAACTCTATAAGCTGACTTAGAACATACTTGTGGTTTTCCAAAGCCTGTAATTGTATAATAATAAGTACAGATAACAACCAAACTGTATTTATGATGTACTCTGTGTCGTTGAAAAAATGCTTTCACACAAATAATCTCACTTATTCACAATTCTTTTGGGGTATGTTAATCCCATTTTACAAATTAAAAACTGAGACCTAGAGACGTTGTGATAAGCACAAAGTAGGCCTGGTGCCTTTTGTTAATTGTTGATTTTTTTTTGCCCTACTATGTGCTCACAGTGAGTGGGTTCCTTCTGGTATGTAGACTGGGTCTGAGCTGATGGTACCAAGTGACCCACAGTGGCCCCTCCCCGGGCACCCACTGTGTAGTGCCCACGGCCACCAGCTGTGCTGCACAGTGGGTTTCTTGTAATATGTGCTTTACCCACTCAGACCGCCACAGGGTGAAGGAGAAGGAAAATGGCAGCTCTGAGGGAGTGAGATGAAAGGGGAAGTATTAGTCAAACATATTCACATTGGTTAGTGGGCAGGAACCTGGGTTCCAATCCTACCTGTCAGCTCACTAGTTCTGTGCAAGTTGCTTCTGCTTCTAGAATGTTTTCTCATCTGTACAAGGAAGGGTTTGTTTAATCGCTCCAGTAAGTCAACTCTAAAAGCTCATCTTGCCGTCAGCTGCAGCAGATGCTGGGTCCCCTTCAGGTCCTTATAATCCCGAGTGATGTCTTACATCACCTCTGAAATTCCGGGCTGTCAGAACTGACAAGCACAGAACAGTTCAGGGAGGGCGGAGAAGCTGCATGCACAATAGTCACGAGCATAGACCACCTGGGTTCCAGTTCGGTCCTTGGCTGGGACCTTGGCCAGCTGGTCTGACCCTTCTGTGCCCCTTTCCAGATCCCAAAACTGGGGATTTACAACCTCAGAGAGTTGTTACAAGAATTAAATGAACTGATGAATGCAGAAGTTTATCATTACTTCTAGCTCATGAGCAGTGCTATCTCATTTCAATTCTTTATATTATCACTATTACATTTTTCCTCCTATATGTGGCAGATTCCTCAGCCTAGGGGATCCATGGTGTCTGCACTAAAGCTGCCTGGCCATCTCTTTCTCTTTTCCAGCAGTTGTGATGTGACCTGATTTTGGCCCAAGTGATGTGAGGAGAACTTCTTGCTTGGTGACTCGACTCCCTGACAGCAGAGTGAGGTGCTATATAGGGGCGGCTCTGTGGCCCCAGTTGACACCTTCTTTCTCAGAGGCTGCTCTGTAAGGATAAAAATATCAGCAGCCACCGTGGCTGTGACCTGAGGAGGAATCATTCTGGGCCCCACTGTGATGAAGGAGCAGGAGGAGGAAGGACCTGAGTCCTTGGTAAGTTCGTTGAGCCCCAGGACCAGCCCTGGTACCTGCTCTGTCCAGTCTTACTTCCTGTGAAATAACGAAGTATCTTTCTGAGTCACAGTTGGTCAGTTATTTTGTTATATGCTCCCCAAAACATTCTTGATACTGTTTCTATGTGCAGCAAACCTGTCCTTCGGTCGGATCAGTTCCAGCCAGGAGGCGAGGTGCCCTGGGTGCTGAGTGACGCTAGTACAGGTTGCTGCGGACACGCACTAGTGTTAGCTCTGTGCTTCATGGCAGCCAGGGGGAAGGAAGACACACACACACCTGATTTCACATGGTGCGCAACGTCAGAAAGATGGGAACAAGCAATTTAGTAGACAAGATTGTTTTGGCAATAAATTTGAAAAGCCGTGTGTCATACTTCAGTATCATAGAGGTGATATGGAATAGCATAATGGCTCCTTTCTGTAATTTTAATCAAATTTGTTTTTTTTCAAATAACTGTTTCTTGCAAGCAAACTTTGACTTAAAGTGAAAACCAAGCACAAACATAATATTAAGGTGAAACCATTGCTGTTTTTTGCATGTCTTCCTCTCCTCTCCTCAGTTCTGATTTTCTACCTGTTTCATTGACTTTATCCTCACTTGACTGTATCCTTTTGATAAAGTTGCTTTAAAGCCTTTCAGGATCAGAGAAAAAAGTAATTTAGTGGCATAGAAACAGCCTAAGCAAAGCCACGTGGATTCATGTCAGCAAGTGCAGGCAAGAATGTATTCTAATATCTGGACAAACATAAAGCGCCTGCTGCTTACCGTGGCCGCGCTTGCTGGGCAGGCTGGGCAGGCCGGGCAGAGGGGCCGAGGTGGCACTGAGCGCCCCGTGGGCTGGGCGACAGTACGGGCGGATCGTATATCCCAGCAGTCACACGCTGTCTTGAGGGGGGGGCCCTGGCCAGAAATTCCTATTGATTATTGATGGCTGGATGCTTGGGGAGTGATGCCTGTTTACAAGGCATATTTATACTTACAATAGCCCAGCTTCTAGGTGAGATTGGTGTTTATTCTGATCCATTCCCCCCTAGGTCAGCTTAGAAATGGCCAAGGTGGCACCAGGAGAGTCCAGTGTCTGTGACCAGCTTTTCTTGGACCTGTGGCAAGAAATACATCACTTTTATCCCAGAACATCTGAGCATTTGCTGAGAGCCTAGGAGACCAGCAAACACTGTCATCTGCAAAATGGGCCCAGGACGTGATGCCAGAAAGCAGGCTAAGGAAAGGGGCCTTTGAAGTCAAGTGGTACCTGGCAGGCCCTGGGTCCATCTGGGGCTGGAGCACTATTGGTTGGGTGAATTTGGAAGGCACTAAAAGGCCTCACTGCATTTTGAATTAGGAAATGCTTCAGAAAACTCAGCTGGATGAAAGAGCTCATGAAGTTGATGTTTGCAGGGCCTGGTACAGACAGATGGTCAGCAACACAGAACGCTGCCTGTCATTAAACGGGCATTGGCCAGGAAGCACCCGCTGTCTTCTGTGACTGGAATCCAGTGCCCGGACAGCCCCAGGGCCCATCCTCAGGTGGGCCACGTGATGGGTGGAGACATCACATGCCGGGACCCTGCTCGCCCACGGGAAGGCCGCGTGCCGCAGCATCGCTTTCTGCTCCACTGAAAAGGTAGGAAGTCTGCCTGCCGCAGCGTCTCCTTCTGCTCAACTGGAAAGGTAGGAGAATCAATTCCTACTTTTCTTTATTTGATTGTGGTTAACACACACTTTTGGGAGAAAATGTGAATGAAGACAAACTTTGAGAGAGCTAGTAAGAGATAATCTCTGACAAAATGTGATTGGAGGCGACACGGGGAGGGGTCCTGGGAGGAGACATGAATGTTCCTCAGGGGCTACCTGTGGAAGAAGGCCCTGTTTCCGAGGCGGAAGGTCTGTCAGCAAATTGTGCATTTGGTAGACACAGAAAGTCTTTGCTGGTGGGGCTTGAACCCCTTACTAGCAGGGTGACCTTGGTCCTGACCCCTCACCCCTCTGAACTTCTTTTTCTTCCTCTCCTAAGTTAGGATACTTGTAGCCATGTAGCTGAGTTGTTGTGAGGGCTAGAAATAGCCCTGTAACAGACAGTGTGACGGCTGCACACAGAAGGTGCTGGGAAAGGGGAACGGGCTCGTTCTGTTTCTGGGACAGGCAGGGTCTTCCTCCACCTCAGGAGGAAGCCCACAGTGGCGGGGAGGCTCTGCCCCAGCTGTCGTGCCCCCAGGGCAGTCAGAAGAGCTCCCTGCATCCTGGCCCTTCCCCAGTGCTCAACCCCACTTCCACTCAGGTCGCCCCAGCTGTGATGCTCTTGGGGTCGAGGTGCCATGGTATAATAAAAAATCAACATTTGGCCTAGAGCTCCTAAGCCCTAGGAATCTGCCTTTTTATGCTAATGAGATGACCCTAGCACTGGGGGTGAGGGCTAGAGGGCATCGGGATGGGGGTCTGGTCACCAGAACAGCAGCCACATGATTAGAGAGTTCGATCTTTCAGTCCCGCCCAGAACTCCCAGCAGGACAGGGGGCCTGGAGGTTGAATTCAATCACCAATGGCCGGTGATTTCATCCATCACGCCCATGTAGTGAAACCATCATAAAACTCCCTAAAGGCTGGCTTTGGGGGTCTTCCCGGGCTGGTGAACCCATCCAGGTTCTGGAGGGGGCGCATGCCCTGAGAGGGCAGGGAAGCTTTGTCCCGTGCCCCTGCCCCCATACGGTGCCCTATGTCTCTTCCATTTGGTTGCTCCAGAATTTATCCTTTACTAAGCAATGTCCTTTCTTGAGTTCTATGACTTGTTCTAGAGAATTAATGCTGCCTGAAGAGGGGCTGTGAGAAGTGTCAGATTTTAGTTGGCCGGGCAGAAGTGTGGGCAGCCTGGGGGCCCCACTTGCTGCTAGCTGGGCTCTTGTGGAGCTGTGAGGTCTGTGCCGTCTTCAGGTATTTGGGGTCAGATAAGGACTGCAGTGTGGGGCCCCAGTTGGTGTCAGGGAGTGGGCTGATGATGGGAGAGAAAACCACAGAGGTACCCACAACAGGCTGGCTGCCACATTGTCCAGGCGGAGCCTTGGGGACGAGGTGAAGTCGGGAAGGCACGCATTAGTCGGAACTCACGCCAAGTGCTTCTTGTACCACCGTCTGCAGGTGGGTGAGGCTGGAGGGTCCCTGGGCCCTGACTGTGGAGTTCTGAGTTTGTGGCGGCTCTCTGCCCATGAAATAGGACAGGTTCATGAGACATTTTAATCTTGAAAAAATAAATCTACATTGTTCATCCTAATAAAGACCATAATATCACCAACAGTGTTGACTGAGCACCTTCTAGATTCTCAGAGCTTCACCAGAATGAGCCCCTGTGGTGCTCACGACGTCACTGCGCAGCCCATATGCCACGGGTCCTGTCTGCCAGATGGTGGCACAGGCTGCAAGGGATGAAGGGATGTGTCCAGGTCAGAAGGTCAGTGAGGGCAGTTAGCTTGTAGCCGGGCAGGCTGACTTCTGTGCCTGTCAGCTCACCCCTAGGATCCTCAGTGGGAAAGGTTGAAATATTTAAACAAGAAAAGAACGTGGAAAATATGAAAAGACATTGAAGGGACAAAACCAACTCTTTACCCCACAGTGAATGGCACAAACCTGGATTTGCTTATTTCTCCCAGGCTAGGATCTGGGATCTCTGGTACTGAAAAATATAACAAATGCCTCATGAGGAAAGTGTTAATGTAATGAATGCAATTAAAGTGAGCAGTGCAGGAACACTAAATGACCACAATTTATTATGTGCAATGTTCAAGAATGTGCAAAAAAGTCAGAGCCAGGAGCCTGGTGATCTAGTTTCAACATTGATATAAACTGAACTTAAGACAACTGGAAATGCAGCTAATTGGTCGTGCGAGTCACCAGACGCAGATCACTGGGAGCATACTCGTGACGAATCTTGTTTCCAGACGTCAGGCTGCCGAACTGATGAGATCTGAGAGTTTTTACGCCTTTTCTGTCGCCTTCCGTTCCTTTCCTTGCATGTGCATCCAGTCTTGTCCCGTTTTGTCCAGAAGTCTCACCTCAAATGCCACGTCCTCCACCTACCACTTCGGATCCCTGTGAGTGCAGTCACCATCACCCGGGAACCCTTGTTTGTGCCTCTGTGATCGGAGTGACAGCGTGGCATTGCAGTCACTGGGTACAAGCATGTCTGTTGAGACTCCCTTGAGGGCAGGGCTTTGTGCATCCCTGCTGCCTGGCACACTTGAAGGTTCAGTGCACTTGCTTAATAAATATTTATTGAGTGAATGAGTGAATGAATGAACAACTTTTCCTTAAGCAAATAATTCTCAAAATATGGATTGTGTGTAAAAAGAAACATAACAATTAGGACAGTAATGACTTGTGATACATTTATTGGTTTCTGTTATATATTCCAAAATCTAGTATGTAGATACCCTTGACGCAATTTTTTTTTGTTTGAATTATTTTGGGTCTAACACCACGAATAAGGCAAACTCTGGAACATGCATGAGGGCATGAACTCTGGAGACTGATAATTCATTAGCTATAGGAATGTGTTCTGAGTGGATCATGGTGATGCTGAAATGCAGAATAGTTGATGACACTGTGGGATGTAGAAGGAAAGAAGGACTCCCCCCACCCCAAAGAAAGGACCAGGTCTGCCCCAAATGTGGGCATAGACTGATCAAAGGGGCCCTAAAACCAAACCAAACAAAAACCTAGATAATTGAGGGAGACAACATGAAGGAAGAGGAAAAAGGAAAGAAATAGAAGGCATTGGAAGGTCACACATAAGAAGACGGCTCATGGTGAACACTGGTGCCCGGGCCTGTTTGCAAAAGGGAAGTGGCTGCACCAGCAGGTGGGGGTCCAGAGGCAGACGCTGGGCATGAGTGCCCAGCCACCAACACTGGTGACCCTCAGACCCTGAAGCAGGTGACTCCCAGTGAGTTTGGGTGAAAGGCAGAGTTTTATATGGTTGGAAAAAAGGGTGGAGAAACTCAAGGAGGTAAACAAAATAATGAAGTAGGGAGAATACGGAAGTCTGTCTCATTCAAGTGCAAGTGAGAACGTTGAGGGCAAGGCTGGACTCTCTTCAAGGGGAGGGAAGTGTGGACTTGCAGAGGCACTGGGCGAAGAGCCTACATTCAGTTACATGTAGGTCGGGACATGATCCTGTGTCTGGGTGTTCTTTCCAAGTGACTGATGGGAGCTGTGTCTCTTTCCACACTTGGAGGAGATGCCATCTCCTTTTCTGGGTGTCACTGAAGAAGTGGAGTGGGGCTTCCGGGGCTGAGTAAGACAACTGCAGGGGTAGAAGATGCAGAACTGAGGGTCGCAGCCAGAGCCGAAAGAATCCCATGCCTCTTGAGGAATTAGTTAGCGTGAAGAGGAATTATTTTGATGTACCAACTTCCTACTCCTGATGATTATGTCACATGCTCTAAAAGATATGAGAAATAAATGTTGGGTATATTATATATATGATATAAATGTAATTTGGTATAAGAAACGTAAGTTGGATGTGAGGGGAGTTACAGAATGGCGTGGTCCCCTCCAACTTGTCCATGAGAGTTAATGGAACAATTAATGAATACAGACTGGAGGATCCTGTTTGCTGTCGTGAAAACTTGCACAGCCCAGATATTTTGGTTTAGAAGCCAAAGCGTTTCCCAGTTTCAGGTTCAGGATTGCCATGCAGTTGTTACCTTCAAACTCTTAGTTACATGTCAGAAAGCTCATTTTGTAAGTAAATATTACTTCCTGTACCATGTTGCTCCTGCTCCGGGCTTAAAGCTGAATGTAGTTATAGTTAGATGAATAATCTTCGAAAGAGAAGTAACAAAAGGTCTGTTTACAGTTACTTTATTCAGTTAAAGAGAACTTTCCTTAGCAATTAAATACAAAACATCCCAGTTCTATGTAATCTGCAGATTTCACTGCGCTCCATAAAAACTGCAGTCAATATCTGAAAACCTGATCACTGAGCAGATACGCAGAACGTAAGCTGGTGATGCAGGACATGTGGTCGGGCCGTGCTGACGTCTCAACTCCTTTTGCAGTTTTGCATTTGAAACCCTGTCAGGTATTTTTGAGGCAGAAGCAGTATAATTAACTTGCTATGGCTCTTCTTAGTTGCAATTAGAGTTCAATCAGATAAGTGTGTCTGTTGGATGACGCAAAAAGGGAGTGCTTACATATTAGAGTCTTTTGGTCAAAACCCAAGGAAGAGAATTGCAAAGAAATGCAAGAGGGGGAATGGTGCTGGTCACCCAGTAGGCTTCTTTGGAAATAGTAGCTCCATTTGGACGATGAGAGCACCAGAACTTATAGCTGAAGCTGCCTTAGACATTATCAAAGTGACTTTTTTTTTAAAATGGTGTTTTTAGAGCAGTTTTAGGCTTAGAGATGGGGAAGCACAGGTCTTCTGTAGCTGTGAGCCAGTGGGGTGGGGCTGAGGCCAGTTTCTGCGCCTGCACAGCCGGGTGGGCTCTTGCTGTGTGTCCTGCTCAACCGCATCTCGCCTCTTTGCTGCAACTCTTCCTGCCTTCATCAATGAGCATTTTGCCTGAAAACAGGTTATACATTTAAGGAGGTATACATTTCCCTGAGGTCCCTCCCTCCACTCCCAACTGAGAACTGTTCTAAGTGTTACTCCCCACTTTTAACCTATTTAATCCTCATACCAATTTTGTATGAATGGTATTACTATCAATATCTCCATTGTATGGAATAGAAAGCTGAGGTCTCAAGAGTAAATTGTTCCAGGCCATATGGCTAGTAAGAAGTGAAGCTGGGTCATCCCATCCGCCGCCCCCATTAGTAGTTCCTGCAGAGCTGGAATTATGGTTTCATTCTTTCACTTGCAGAGCATGGTACCTGGCACAGAACAGGTGCTCAGTTAATGTTCAGTGATTAGATAAATGCATTAAAAATGGAAAGCAGTCTTTCTATATTACTCTTGTGCTTTGTCAGAAGTAGTCATTAATTAAATGACTTGAGTGCTCCCTGCCCCCGTGTCGGGCCAGTCCGGGAGGGAAAGTTGCTAACCGCAGCCTTGGCGCCTTTGTGCCTGGGTTCCGCTGATCTCCAGATGAGTGGGAGATAGGGCACCATTTCCACACAGGAGGAAAACACTGGCTCAATAATTTCTGAACACTGTGTCTTAAAGGTAAGAGTTATGGGAACCATGTTGGAGTGGGAAGGAAAGATACCAGAGGAAAAAAAATACTCTTTTCAAATTTTCTGGCATGGGAAAGTTGGCTACATGTTTTGAATGTATATGGAGGTCAGAGATATCAGAACTCTCCTTCCACCTTCCATCCTCCAACCTCTCCGATTCCCTCACCAACCCGCTCATTCCAAATGTGCGACCACCGTGTGCCAAGGCAAATATGAGCTTTGGGTCAGCACTGAGCTGGTGGGCGCTCCCTTGGCCCGTGCTGATAAGGTTATACAGCTGTGTTCTCCCAGCACCATGGGCACCGTGGCGAATTAGGCCATGAGTTGGTATTTAGACAAATTGGGCAGTATTTTCTAAACTTTCTGTGCCATATGTCCAGACAAGAATGGGATAATGAATTCATGTGCCGAGGCAGCGCTGGACCTCAACAGAAATCACATTTCCAAGCCAGCAAGACTGCAAACACACTAAAGACAAACATTTCTGAATCAAAGTGTAACTCTCCCTCCTGCCCCCAGATAAACTAGAGTAAGAATAGCCACTGTTCTCACTATTATAGGCATTCCCCATTTGTTTTGCATTACTAGAAATCAGGGAGTCCCCGTGAAGTACTTTTTCCAATAAATGAGACTTTCCGTTCTCAATATCAGTGAAGATCTTTCTAAGTAACTTACTCTCTTCTCTGCCATCCTAGTTTCTGAAGAATAAAAGCTAACGGAGTCCATTGACTGTTCTGGAGTGACCAGTGTTCCCCAAATTCGTGTTCCACCCAAGATCTGTAAGTGTGATTGTTTTAGTGAGCTCAGGCTGTCATAGCAAAATACAAGACTGGGTGGATTTAAACGTAGGGTTTTTTCTTCACAGTTCAGGAAGCTGGAGTCCAGGATCAGGGTGCCAGGAGGGAAAAGCAGTGTGAGGCCCTGTTCCCGCCTCGCTGTGTCCTCAGATGGTGGACAGAAGGAGCGTTGCTATTTCTTTTCTTCTTATAAGGACACCAGTGCTATCAGATTAGGGCCCCATGCTTATGCCCTCACTTGACTTTAATCACCGCCTGAAGCCCCCACCTCCAGGTCCAGTCACCCTGGACTCTGGGAGAACACACTTCAGGCCATACCAGTGCCCTTATTTGGAGGTGGTGTCTTGGCAGAGGTGACCGGTTAAGATGAGGTCATCCTGAGTTAGGGTGGGCCGCAGTTCCACGACTGGTGTCCTCATAAGAGTGCAAACAAACAAAGACACAGAGAGAGGAGAATGCCACATAAAAATGGAGCCAGAGATAGAAGTGATGCCCCTACAAAGCCAAGGGGCGCCAGGGTGCTGGCAGCCAGCAGAAGGTGGAAGGGGTCTGGGACAGATTCTCCCTCTGGGGTCCTGAAGGGGATCTGACCCTGCCATGCTGTGACCGCAGACTGAGGGCCTCCAGAAATGTGAGGGAATTGATTTCTGTTGTTCTAAGCCACCCAGCGTGTGGCACTTTGTTAGAGCAGCCCTGAGAAACTCACACAGACTGCGTCCCCACTGCGCACAGCGCTGTCCAACACCGTGGCCTGGAGGGCACCTGCTGGGCAGTGGCCTTGCCGCTCGCTTCGTCAGCACCAGCGGCTGTGGCAGAATGAGAACATGAGCTGTGCCTCCCAGTTTCTGTCCTGTGTGCTGCTATACCATGGAGGGCCGCTCCGTCACCTAGGGTGCTTGTCAGGAGTAAACGGGCCGGGCGTGGTGAGCACACAGTAGGTGCCAGCTTTTATGCCATAGAGTTGAGTTTGCTGTATGCTTTTTTCTTTCTTTTTTAGCCAATAAGGTACTATTTATTTTTTGAGCCCTTTAGAGTGTGTAATCTCCATATTACCTTATTAGATCCCCATAATACCCTTGAGAGAGAGGCAGGGCAGGCATTGTTCCTTCCATTTAAAGATGAGGAAACTGAGGCTCAAGGAGCTTGTTCTTTGATTAAGGTCACTTGGCTCAGATGCTCCTGAAACTCCGTTGCAGACAAGCTCACTTCTTTGACCTGCTTTTGCAAGAGTGTCAAGCGCGGAGTCTGAGAAGAGCTCTGACTGTAGCTCCACCAAACATTGTCTGGGTTTGCTGGTGATTCGACCTCAGGCTAGAGAGCATATCCCATCTTCATTAAGGTTTCAATGTATTTGAAACTCACTCGTTCCTACAAGCAGCATTGTCCAAGTTGTATGCCAGCTGCTTGGAGGAGGCACTGGAACTGGGACTGGGAGAAGGACTCGGAACCTTCTCTTATGCAGCTTGTGGTTCATGGGGAAGACAAGCAATCAAACAAACAATTACTCTGACAGGAAGCATGCATAGTGTGCTAATGGGAGCTTGCGGCACAGACATTGCCCTAAGTCTAGAGAGCCCAGGGAAGGCTTCCTGGAGGAGGGCACCGTGAGTCTGGAGCCTGGAAGGGGAATAGCACAGCCTAGGCAACAGCAGGTGCACCAGTCCAGGCTTAAGGAAGAGGCAGGGGCGTGTTCTGTTCAGAAAGAAGAGAAGGAAGGAAGGGAGGACGGGAGGGAGGGAGGGAGAAAGAGGGGAAGGAGGGAAGCAGGGAGGGAAGCAGGGAGGCAGGAGGGAGGCTAGAAAGAAAACCACTGTGGCTGAAGCTTAGAGGGTGGGGTGGCGGTGTAGTGAAAGATGAAGCTGTAAGGAGGCAGGGCCTGACGTTAGACAGAGCCTGGGACTCTTCATGGCTTTGCAGGACTCGGAGAGTCGTGGGAGGCCACTGAAGGGCGGCCCACAGGGAGCAGGTCGGATGTTTCTGGGCAGGCTCACTCTCGCCTCTCGTGGAATCGGGTTGCCCTGAAATAGAGGCAGAGACCAGGTAGTTGGCTGGACATGGGTTCAAGTGCAAGACTATGGTGACGGCGCCCAGGGCGGTGACGCCAGCGTGAAGGATGCCCTGCAGGAGTAGGACCGACAGGCTGCATTTCATTAAAGGTTGGCGTGAGGGATAAGGAGGCGTCGAGGATGACTTCTCCTGGCACAGGGAGCAGCACAGAGGCACATTTTTTGAATAAATTATATTTTGGTAACCAGAGGGGCAGAGTGACCAAGAATTAGTGTTGAGGTAAGAATTCGATTCTCTTGGGTTTTAAGTGAAGTAGGGGGTTTATATGTGAATCATATTTCCTGTTTTCATTTGTTCACTTGTCTCTTTCACACAATTGCATTTTTTTTCTTTTACAATTTATTTTATTTTAGTATCATTAACCTACAATTACATGAGCAATATTGTGATGATTAAACTACCCCCTTCCTCAGGTCCCCCCCACCAACCCTATTACAGTCACTGTCCATCAGCGTAGTGAGATGAGAATCACTACTTGTCTTCTCTGAGCTGTACAGTCCCCCCCGTGCCCCCCCACCCTATGTCTGCCAATCGTAATGCCCCTTTTACCCTCTTATCCCTCCCTTCCCACCCATCTCCCCAGTCCCTTTCCCTTTGATAACTATTAGTCCGTTCTTGGGTTCTGTGAGTCTGCTGCTGTTTTGTTCCTTCAGGTTTTTTTTTTTCTTTGTTCTTATACTCCACATATGAGTGAGATCATTTGGTACTTGTCTTTTTCGGCCTGGCTTATTTCACTGAGCATAATACCCTCCAGCTCCATCCATGTTGTTGCAAACGGTAGGATTTGTTTTTCTCTTATGGCTGCGTAATATTCCATTGTGTATATGTACCACATCTTCTTAATCCATTCATCTACTGATGGGCACTTAGGTTGCTTCCATTTCTTGGCTATTGTAAATAGTGCTGCAATAAACATAGGGGTGCATGTGTCTTTCTCAAACTGGGCTGCTGCATTCTTGGGGTAAATTCCTAGGAGTGGGATTCCTGGGTCAAATGGTATTTCTATTTTGAGTTTTTTGAGGAGCCTCCATACTGCTTTCCACAATGGTTGAACCAATTTGCATTCCCACCAGCAGTGTAGGAGGGTTCCCCTCTCTCCACATCCTCACCAACATTTGTTGTTGTTTGTGTTTTGGATGTTGGCCATCCTCACTGGTGTGAGGTGATATCTCATTGTGGTTTTAATCTGCATTTCTCTGATGATTAGCGATGTGGAGCATCTTTTCATGTGCCTGTTGGCCATCTGAATTTCTTCTTTAGAGAAGTGTCTATTCATGTCCTGTGCCCATTTCTTAATTGGATTATTTGCTTTTTGTTTGTTAAGGTACGTGAGTTCTTTGTATATTTTGGATGTCAACCCCTTATCAGATACATCATTTATGAATATATTTTCCCATATACACAATTGCATTTCTAATGGTTCTGTAGACATGTTTTATTTGGAGTCATGCAATGTTTGATTTGGAGTTACTGTTGAAATGATTCCTTTGCATGTAGTAATTGTTTATGTATTCCTTATTAAATGAATTTTCTCAGGTGCACATGGCATGCTGAAGACTGATTTGAATGCCATATGATCTGAGAAACATACTGAAGACAGGCAAAATGGTAGACAAGAATTTACTGGGAAAAGGACACTCGTCCTGGAAAGAGACTTCACTACTTTAAAATGTCTTCTGGGACTTCCTGAAAATATTCATTAGAAAACACACTAGGAAAACAGAAAGACTTTAGCACCTGTGTGCAAGAGTGGTAGTGTGATCCAGTCCAGTGAAAAAGGCGTGGGGTTTGGGGAGAAAATGTTTTTGTTTGAGTTTTCCTCCATCATGGTCTTCTCTCTGAGTCTCCATTCCTACAGCTGTATAATAGAAATAATGCCTTTAGTGTTGAAATTGTTAAGTTATATAGAACCTTCTGTTTGGCAACATAAACAAGCCATTCAGTGCCTAAAAATAATTACTCTTAATATGAATCTTTTCCTCCCATTTTAGATGCGAGCAACATCTCCAACTTAAGACAGTACAACACCTTGTAGGATGACTTACTGGGTCCTTCTGCCTTCACAAAGCAAAACTCTTCCTTAGGGGTGGGAATTTCTACTTAACCCAAGCCAAAAAATAGATTTATTTTGGAAAGTTTCTTTAAAAATCCCTCAGGCTATTGTTTCTGGGGTTGGCGTTTGGTTTGGTTTGAATTATGGCAGTACTGTAAATAAATAACAGATATCCTTTAATTCGGGAGCTGAGGAGCTTAAGAAAATATTCTGTGCTGGATCTGTAAACACACGGGCAATTTCAGATAGAATTCCTGAAGAGCAGGACTCTGTCACGGCCCCTGGGAACCAGGCGGGGCAGGAAGGGTCCTGAGGCCAGCGGCCGGCTGTCAGCCGGCGGAGAAAGAGGCCTCCTCGTCATGGTGTCATGACATAGTTGGGTCCATTGGCTGACAAAGCTGGAAGGGGCCTTAGCAATTGCCCGATATGGACCTCTCATTGATATGGTTTAGGTTTCACTATGGATTATTGGCAGAACCAGTGAAATTACTGGGAATTGCTTGTATTACTGTCTGCAATTTTGCAAGGGGTTCTTGTTTACATGATCTCCCTTGAATTCAAAGGTGGGGTCACCTGCCCGTGTGACATACAGAAGAGCCACTCTCATGTATGTTCCCTCAGTTGATCCATTTGAAATCATTCCCAATTTATAGGCAAGAGAGTGAAGGCCCAGCATGGTGAGATGATTTACCAAGACGGCACTTGAACACATCCCTCTTTCTGGTGGCAAACCTAGTGGTTTTCCTACTATAACATTAGAGTAAATTACAAATGGTGTCAGTTATTTATTTACTAACTTTCATGCTGCCTCCCACATGTAAAAAAAAAAAAAAGAACAAAGGAGGAGGAGGAGAACCGACACAAAAGCAAGGACACATATGCAGAAACCTGCATGACTCTTCGAAGAAGAAAATTCTCCTGGCCAAGGAGAGAAGTGAGATCTAACGTCCCAGGAGTGGGTGGGTTTTTCTCCTCCATTTCTGGAAAACCATTTGCTTTTATTTCTGAACCCAATTTCCCAGGAGCAATCACTAGTTCCTTTGAGGATTTGCAAAATCTCCTCCCGGGATAGACCCTCCTTACCCACCAGAAATGACTCGCATTGCAGGACAAGGGTGAGATTAAGGACCGGAGGCGGCCCTGGGGGGCCAGCCCCGGATGAGGACTGGTGCCTGGCAACCTTTAACTTCTCCTGCCTCCGTCCGGGGAGATGCTAGGGAGAGTGGTTGATGGCTTGGCTCTCAGCCCGCTGGCAGTGAGGCTCCTGACATCCGGGCTTTGCTCTGGTGTGCGCCGGGGCTGCCCACAGTTAGGCAGCGAGCCTCACAACACAGAACATCGGGGAAGCTGACGGGAGCCTTGGGAACAAGGTGGGAGGTCCCAGCTGCGACTCAGGGGCGCCCAGGGGCAAGGCGTTCGGGTAGCAAAGAGTCCAGCGGATGATATCTGGCCAGGATCCAGACCCGGGTATCAGAGGAGGGTGGGTTTCCTTGGCCCAGAGGCTCTGTAATAACCGGACTGTGGTGCGAAGCTGGTTCTTTGCAGCCTTGTGGAAGTATGAAAGCATGGGGAGCTGTAGTGTGGAAGGAAACATCTTGTTTACAAATGTCAGCCAGTAATTAACATATTTTAAAGAGAGGAACCACAACTGCTGGCTTTTGTTAGTTGGAAACCTCAGCGCTTTCTTGTGGTTCTGCTTTAAGAGGCTGGGTAGACATGGAGACTCTGAACCCAGTTCATAAATAGTTGATTTCATATTTTAAAATCTTGCACTAAAACTGTCACCCCCTCTCATGGATCACAGATGGTGAAGAACTAATTTGTTACTGTTTGATAACTGCTTTTGTGTATCAAAGCTCTTATTTACTGCTCTGTGGGGGAAATGACAGACTAAGAGGGATTGTGTGTTTTCTCTCTATTTTTCCTTAACCGCGAAGCTTCTTGTTTTCCCCAGCATGTTTCTTATTTGAAATATAAAATCATGAATCTTTTGCACATGCTATCCTGATTGAACCCACTTTTGGGGGGGACTTAAAGACGCCTCTCTGAGCACAGACCCAAGGCCTTCTTTCTTGAGCCTTGTTGCGTCCCACTGCTATACATAATAACATTCAGACCAGTCTCTCCCTCTCTTCTCTCTCAAGTCACAAAATGTTTCTAATTAGAGATGCAAATTGGGGCTTTGCTTTGGAAAACAGTCAGGGAAATGTATGAAAGTGCAAGAATGGTCACAAGGTGGATCCAGGTTATGTGTTCCTGGTGCCCAGGCAAACCTGCTTTCCTTAAAGTATTTATTTTCATTCATTCAGTCACTCACTCATTCATCATTCATTTCATATTTAATTCACTTTTCATTCAATCAGCCAGCCAAATGTTGGGGTAGGACCTTCTGGCCAGATGAGAGCTTAGCTGTAGGCATAGTGCGGGCTGACACTGGTATATACTAATCACCACCCCGCCTCCTGACCTTCGCGTGCCCTGGGCATAACACGAAATGTCTGGAAGAAAATTCAGTTAACCAGCTCATGTTGGCAAACTACAGCCCAAGAGCTAATAATGATTTTTATATTTCCAAATGACTGGAAAAAAAATCAGAAGATATTCTTGGTGTGAAAATTACATGAAACTCAATTTTCTGTTCTGTTGAAACTCTGACATCCACTTGTTGACATATCATTTATGTCCACTTTCGTGCTACGATGTCAGAGTTAAGTAGTTATGATAGGGACTATGGCCCACAAAACCTAAAATATTTATTGTCTGACTTTTTACAGAGAAAGCTTACTGACACGAGGCAGCTCATGCCCTGGTATCTTTGATACAGTGGGAAGGGGCTTGAATCACACCCTAGTGGTGATAGAGAAGCCATTCTCAGACCATCTGTGTGTGTGTCCTTTTGCATACACGCACCTTTGTTAGGGTGGAGGTGATGTGGGGGGCCAGAAGTGGTGTTGCTACCAGAAGTGGTACGATCAGTAGTAGAGCATTTGTATGAAAAAAGAAGAAAGTAGAGATTTGAGAGAGTGTGTTGGTCAATCCTTGAACTCAGGTCAGTGCATCTTCATACTCCATGTCTCCCAAACACAGAAAGAAGTCTCAGCATTAGAACTGAAGTAATTGTATCCTAGAAATCACAGCTCCTTTACTACAAGACCCAGACTCTGAGCCTGCATCTGTTAAAAGAAGGCCTTTCCCTCTGTCAGATAGAGACCCCAGCACCAGTACTCAGGGGGTGTGGAGGAAGAGAGGGGCTCTGGGAAGTGCAAGGGACAAGACCAGGGACAGGTGGCCTTAGCATGGACGGGAGTGGCAGGCAGGGTCTTCTAATCCAGAAAATGTAGGGCCCATGCCTTGAAGTCACATGACCTGGGCTAAGGCTACAAGGTTGAATTCACGGTATATTAAACTTTACATTTACTCACTGAGCACTGACTGTTCCAAGGGTGGTGCTAGTGCTGGAACAAAAGAGGGCACCTGTTCCCAGGAGGTGCCTATGGCATACTCCTTATTCTTAATGCAAAATAATAATATAGAAATAATTAAATGGAATCCAGTAAGTAAACACAGAGAAAAGGCCCTGTGTACAATTTGGCCTTCTCCCTTGTCACTCCCCCTGCACTCACTAGCACTAACTATCCTGCTGCCCAAGGTTGCCTCCTGTCTCAGGGCCTTTGCATATCCTGTTCCATTTGCATAAACAAATATTCTTTGTATCAAATGTCACTTCATCTGAGGATACTTCACAACTCTTCCAACTAAATTAGGTCCTTGTCTTTTGTGCTTTTGTTGACCTCCATTTTTTTTTGTTTCTTTGATAAGTGCATTTATCAGAGTTTGCAATTATATTTGTATTAGTGCTATTAATTATTTGATAATTGTAACACTAGGTCTGAGATCCCTGAAATCAAAAACAATGACTGTTCTCTCTGTCATTGTATCCCAAGTGCCCAGGAGAGGCTGGTATTCAGTAGCAAATTTAAGTACTAGCGGAAAGCTTCTGAATGCATGGGGTGTACCCACCCTTCAGCCTTTCTATGTTCTGTGCTGTCCACATAATACTGCAGGCAGCACTCAGTGGTGAGGTATTGATCTCATTTTACAGATGGTGAAGATAAGGATGCTTTTGAGGATTTGGCAGGGTTCTATCTGACAGATCTCATTTTTATCTGAATCCAAATCTCTCATGACTAATTTACAGATAAGGACATTGTGTGTAATGCATCATGATTCACATCAATTCCCACTGGGAAAGAAAAATGCCATAGAAAATATTTTATTCTATACACAAAAAGGTTTTCTCAGCATGTTTCATCAACATAATCACAGTCACTTTATCGTCATTAAGACGTGAAAGAGAAGTGCATGATCGAGTGCCTCCCTTCCCTTCTCCAGCGCTCGGGGAGCCGGCGGCACATGGAATTTAAGCTGTGTTTTGCCCTACTTTTAATCATGGTTCCTCTCTTGAATAACCACAGAATGCTAGAGGGTACAAGGAGGGTGAGAGAAAGTCTAACTACGTCTGGGTGTGACAACACCCAGAAGTATGTGTGGACTTCTCAGTCACAAAGCCCGCAACTGACTTAGATGCACAGAATAAATGTCCTCCTGCAGTGTTTGTTCCCAGAACTCCTTCCTGTCTCTCGTGGTTTAGGAAAATCACTTTGACTTTTTCTATATTTGAGAACAAACTGCTCATTTTCAACTTCACCATGGTCATATTTTGAGATTTTGAATGCATTTCATGTAAGTTATCTAAACCATCTCCTGCCTGCCATGTGGGCATGTGCGCACACACACACACACACACACACACACACACACACACACACACACACACACACACACACTTATTCTGTTGCCCAGGCTTAGATTATGGAACACTGGATATAGGAAATCAAGAAAATGGATTTTATATGTCACTCTTTGGAAAACACTCATTCCTCATAAATATTGGGATGAGGCCTTCCCCCTCGGAAAGGAAAGGAGAGGAGGAGATCGGGGTGCCTGAAGGAGAGCGAGAGAGCGGCCCAGGTCCCCGTCCCCTCAGTTTTTCTTAAGGCTGGTTCTGAAGCTGTGTAAGAAAAGACACATTCCACAGCAGCCACTGAAATCTGGGTGACGGTTTTCTTTCCCACTTAAAAACAAATATTATTGTCATTAGGTCTTCTCAGCTTCATTTAAATATAATTGACAAACAGAATTGTAAAGTATGTGCAGCATGCGTCGAGGTGATGCCCATCTAGTTAGCGAACATAGCCATCACCTCACATACTTATCTTTGTGTTTTTTTCATGAGAATATTTAAGCTCTACTCTCTCAGTAGATTTCAATTATGCAACACAGTGTTGTCAGCTGTAGTCACCATGTTATGCGTCACATCCTTAGATCTTATGGATCTTATAGCTGAAAGTTTGTGGCCTTTTACCAACCTCTCTCCATTTTTGCACCCCCCAGGCCCTGGCAACTACTTTTCTACTCTCTGTTTCTTTGAACATGACTTTGGGTAAGATCCACATGTAAACCCTTCCAGGCATATTTGTCTTTCTCTGTCTGGCTATGTCACTGAGCGTGATGCCCTCAAGAACCATCCATGGTGCTGCAAATGGCAGGATTTCCTTCTTTCTCTTACTGAATAATATCCCCTTGCCCATAGACACCAGGCGAGGTCTTTCTTGGGAGGACTGAGGTTTGCCCTGCAACCACGAGCCCCATCTCAAGCCTCCTCTGCAGTGTCCACCCGTGCCTGGGACAAGGTCTTGTTGGCCTTGGGCTTTTCTCTGTCCACTTGGGCCATAACCGCATAACTCAGATTTGCATCTCTGGACCAGGGCCTCTTTCCTTATTTGTACTCAGAACGCCTTCAGGTCCTAAAGGCACCCTCCATTCAGCACTGCCTCTGGAAGGTATGCGCCCAAGTCTTCATCCCGATACTACTCCCGCCTCTGGCCACTTCAGGCAGATTAGGCTCCTCATCCCCCTCCCACCCCCAGGAAGGGCCCTGCGTGGCTCTCATAGATATCTGGGATCCTGTGACCTTTGTCTCCCTGCATTCCTGAGACTCACCACCCTGATTTTCTACCAAGACCTGTGCCCTTCGTTGCAGCCTTGCGCATGCAGCTCATGTGTGTGTGCGTGTGTGCTGTGTAGGGATGGGCAGAGAATGCACACTTCAGATAAAGAACACCTAGAGGCATCCTCCTGCCTCTTGTGTTTCTGTTTAGGGGATAAAAGAGACAACATATTTAGTATTACTTGGAGCCCTACGTGGCAAGAGAAAGACTCATTTTATACATTCCTTCTTGCATATTCCCCTTACGAAGTACTCACGTGGACGCTTCTCAGCAGAAAAGAATAAACAGTGCCTTTCTGAAGTATTGTTAGTTTATGCAGCTCCAGTGCATGCGTATCTTAAACAAATGTAAGTATAGAAAAAGATTTCTGTATGTTCCTTGAAGATACTTGTATTCTAACATGGGAAACAGATGTGGATATAAAAGAGAAGGGATGTGTTTCCACAAAGCTGAATGTCTGTGAGAAATGGTCTGAATGGTCACAAATGGTCTTGTTATCCTGGACAGAGGAGCACAAGCTTGTCTTCAGCACGCTTTATTTTTTACTCGGGAGACCATGCTGATCTGACTTTTCAAGTTTCCCTGCGCTGACCAGGGTGCCGCCTTCTGAGCAGGCATCACGAGGGCTTCGGAGGCCGCTGACCCCGGCGCCCGGCAGGGGGTGCCTGAGCCGGGAGGCAGGGGGGGATTTCAGGATGCCAGACCAAGGCATTAATTGCCAGCATTTCAACATTCTACACAAATAAGGTCTGAATTGCTGCTTGGAAACAGGAAGAGGTCATTTAAACAGTTCAGGTGGTATTAACTTGCTAAGAAAAAGAAAAAACCAAAACAAAACTGAAGCTGTAAATTAGAGCCTCCACAGTGAACTGGATAGATTTATTGACATTTTTGTTCCATGTCAGAAATATACCCGCAGATGCCCCATGGTAAAATTAGGTAGGCTTATGGCACTTGGAAAACTGAGATCTCGAAACACATGGAGTGCGTGCGCTATTTCCAGCCGTCAGGGCTTTGTATGAAATGATGGAAGAGCGCTTCCTCTGCACAGCAGCCTTGGACCTAAAGCTCCAGTTCTGTGTTTCTTGCCCTCAATTAAAGTAAAGGCCGCGCCCCATGATGACAGACTGTAAGAGGTCATCCAAGTTCTTGAGTTAGACCTAGAGATCTTTTATGCTAATGCGCCTTGATCTAAATGTGACTAGGACTTGGAAATCTTTTTGTTCTACTGAAAATTCTGGCTATAAGCATATTTGGCTGATGCAGTCAGTTCTTCCCATTCCTAGAGAAAGAAAATCCTAGAGTATAAAAATTTCAGATTGTTTGTTGAGTGTGACCACAAAGTCGGCCATGGGTCCGGGCTGGGGGAACAGTGACTCAGGGGAGGGTCCTTTCATGCCCGTCACTGCAGATCCAGCAGAGGTGTGAAAAGCCGTGGACCCCAGTGGGCACACGTGGCCCAGGGAGTCTGTTGTTTCCCACCGAGGTGGGACTTGGGCCCGGTGGCCCTCAGCGCGGCAGTGCAGGGCGTAGCTCCCGTGGGTGGCCTGAGCTGGGGCTGGTGAACGTCCCCTGGGCTGGGGAGGAGCCATTTAGCACACCAGGGGACACCTGTTATCCTACAGAAGCATTCTTCCTGTGTCACCATTCCCTGCAAACATCAGTGGGTCTCCTCAAGCTGTCAGTGCAAGACTAACGAAAAATGTGACTTCTAAGGTTGCCTTTTGAAATGAAAGATTACGCTGAGACCTGGGTCTGAGAAAACACCTCTCTTCTGAAGGGTGAGGTATTACAGGCACTTAGAAAAGAACAGAGGCCAGCATTTTGGAGCCCAATAACTTCTTTCTTCTCGATGATAGATGACCCAATTCCTTTGGGAAAGTTCAGAAAACTAACAAACAAACATGAATGGGGCAATTCCCCTAGATATTGAAATGAGTGTATGCATCCTATGTGGAAAAAAGATTGACTTAACCCTTCACTTGCCAGAAGATTAGTGAAAGAATGCATTCCTATGGAGTTTGTGCCCCAGGAAATCTTTGCATATGCATTGGGAGGGAAGAAATATCCTTTCCTCCGTGTGCCGCTGAGCAATCGGTTCTTTTAACTCGGCCAAATGCCGTCTACGCTCTTCTTGGAGCGCCATTTGTCTCCAGATCTATTCTTACTTTAAGTATTTTGTGACATTTATAGTTAAAAAAATTATCTGAAATTTGGTATTAAGCACAAATAATTACCAGGTGTCTTCTCCACGTGGCACTGGGTCTGCCCCTTTGATTGGCTTCCATCGGATGGGCTGTGTGACAGCTCTCAGGGGAAGGGATTAATGTGTAAATTTTTTTATCTGGTCCAAGAGATGCAGGTAATTTCCATCCAGTGGGAAAAAATAGCCTCAAAGTTTATGCTGTATGGCCCTACAGAATATTAATCAATTATGTATCTAGCCTGCCAATTTTCTTTTAACATTCCTTAGTAAATTGCCATAAATATCTAGCTCCTCAAATTCTCATTTGAACCAGTGTGAACATCTTAGTGGCTTCCTCATTAATTAATGAGATGAATAAATCTTTGGCATGTGTTTATATTTGTATGGGAGTTGTGTTTCCTGTAACCTTTTGAAAATCAGAGTATAGCTCTAGGAAATCGCATGGTCCAGGGACCTGGGGACTTCTCTTAAAAATGTACACACAATTCTCTGAATAGCATTCCATTTCTATCCCTATTCTGTTACCCATGGAGCTTTTCTGAGAAGGATTCAATAACTTCCACTTTTCCCAGGAAAATGTTCAGTTCTATCTGCACATGCCAATGCCATCTGGACGGGCTCAGACTCCAAAGAAGAGAGACCAAGGGGAAGATCAGTGGGTAGACACTCTGACCGCAGGATATGGAAGCACTGAACAGAACTGAGTGCCACTCATGGCCTTGACAGGCCATCCCTCAGGGGCTGGTCACCTCAGCCTGTGGTGGCCCCGTGACCCAGTCAGATCCAGTAGGTCAGCCACCTGCCTAGAATGACTTGTGTTCACCATGCTCACCCAGGTGGCTCTTACCTGCCCACCCCGTGGGGGCCGCATTCCCACTGGGAGCTCTGGCCTGGCTGCCCAGGACTGTCTCTGGGCCTGCCTCATGTCTGCTCACGTGGAGACTCTGCTTTGTCTCAGACATATCCACTTGTTCTGGCTTCCAGTCATTGGTAACTATTTGCTTCTTCTTCCTAAGTGCCTCCCACTTGGCTGCAATTTACAAAGAGGCAGCCCCTTTTGAGGGTCTTATAAAATAAACCAGAGCTATGGACTTCTGAGCGTGACCTACTAACCAAAGCCCGGCCTGAGCCCACGGCAGCCCACCCCACGGTCTGCAGGCACACCCACCCCATTCTGTGTGGTCTTGGCGGCAGTGGCCGAATATAAAGCTTCAGCTGCTGTTTCACAGCTTGGGTTTTAAAGATCCCATAAGGAGAGATTGAAACCCGAATGTCTAATGCTGCCTTTGGACACACCATCCATCACCCAGATTGTCTGCGTGGAGCATTAGTTGCAAGAAAACTGTCCCAAACATGCTTTTTATGTCTCACCCTTAACTAGAATGAACCACTCAAATATACTAATGAGAGTGTGGAGATTGATAGTACTGGGCCAGAGCAAAGCAAAATAGCTGAATAAGTTCTGAACCTGCATTATGGGCAATGAAATTACCCTAAACTGCTGTGTTTGGTCTTGTAAAAATGGTTGCCTGGAGGATCTGGGACATTTCCTGGGAAATATTTAATTACACATTTTGGAGTTCCATAGTTAAATGTAGTTATTAGGGACTGGACTTACTTTATGTCATTTTGACTCGTCATAGGCCAACCTGAATAGAAATCTATATTGTGCCATGAGTCTTTTGGATGTGATTTAGAGGGTAAACATTTTCAAAAAGCTAATTAGTAGAAAGATAACTAGATAGAGAGCTGGACATTTCAGTTGTGTTTGAGCTTGTCTCCTAACTGGCAGTGGGCCGTGGGTGACCCTTTGCTTTCAAGGCCCAGTTTAATGTACAAAGGAAGTCAGTCAAACTCAACACTTTCTAGGGCTCCTCTACATTCTTCCCACATGTGAATTTTTATCTACGTCCCTTTCAAAAAGGAGAAAGGTAGACCTTCAGATTTCCCCCTACTCATCCCCGACCGCAGCCCCGACCTAAGGGATTATCAGGCCTTGCTCCCAGGTAGACAGTGGACAACGTCATGGCTTTGTGCTTCCCCTGGACAGCCTGCTTCCTTAACAAGGCATTCATCATAATGGACACCTCTTGTTTCTTCTGGCTGCCCAGCATGTCTCCTGTCTTTGAAGGACTTCGTTACTTTCATAGGGGCCCTAGGAGCCTTGATGGGCCCTAGAACCTGCCCCCTAGTGCAGCAGCTTGAAATGCTAAGTGCTTGCTCTGACCACCTCCCTGGGTGCCGACTGACTTAGGACCCACCAACAGGTAACCTTGCCCCAGGTGCAAACACTCAGGGAGGCAGAGCCCCCAGGCAGCCACGGGGTGGCAGCCGCTGCAGCCCAGCTGCTTCCTGGGAAGTGGGGCTGGTTGCGGCATTCTGGGGCCGGTGGGTGGCATCAGGTGCACGAGATGCAGAGCCCACCACTGGGCCCCAGCCTCAGGGCCATCTCCAGCAGACCACTTCTGTTGCTCGTGCTGATTCACCTGTAACTCCTGTGTTCTACTCCTCCCAGGGATTTTTGAAGCTTATCTAGAACATTTAAGTCCCTTTGTGCTTAACTCAGCCAGACTCAGTTTCTTTGGCTCCCAAACTAGTACTCTGACTTACATGGCTATAATTGGACAATAAAAGACTACTTATTAAAACCCTTTCCAGAGACCAAATCTGGGTTAAATCATAAACTCACTGTGTTTAAATTCCTGCCTCCTTTACTAATCTTTGGTTCTCCAAAAGCAGCGATGATGCCTTATTTATCTCTACAGCTTAGATCTTAATGCTCTATGTACCTTGCACAAAAGTAGTCCTGTTATAGGAATTTGAGCAAAATGTGATTGGCGTTCAAAGGAGCTGCCTGTGGGTTCAAGAAAAGCATATGAGAACAGTATCATTTTGGTTGGGTCCTAAAATAAGAGTAAATATATATCAAGTAGGTGAGTGTAAAAAGGGCATTCCAGCAGACAGGAAAATAAATCAAAAGACACAGAGGGACATTCAGGGTAGACTAGTTAATTTGGTGCTCGAGGGCTACATCAGAGTGTTTCTCCCTCCACAGTTCTACCTGGTAGAACTCCCACGGGTGTTATCCTCCAGCCTCTGTCCCACCCGCACTGTGGACACATGGTGGTCCCAGTGAACTCAGCACCCGTCAGAGAAGCGAGTAGGCAGGGGCCCATTCCTGGAGGAGGGTGGCCCCCAGGCGGATGAATCTGAGCTCTGGCGAGGTGGGTGCCTCGATGGCCACACTGACTCATCTACAAGGACAGCTGGCACAAAAAGGCTGGGTCAGCCACAGACAGGGGCCTGGCTTATAAATTAGTCTTGCTAGCCTGGTTACCGTGAAACTGTCACAAAAGATAAAACCTCTCTATTTTGATGATGATAAATTAAGGTTTCTGAACAGGTGAGGCTCAGGGGCAGACCTAGGATAGAGGGTAGCTCACGGAGGAGATGCCAGACTGTGGAGATGATCAGCTAAATATTCCTTTATTTTGAACTTTCATAGTTGGCATGGCTAGAAAGGGTTTCTGAAAGGGGTGGTGTCTCTGGGCAGTAGGGCCAGAAGGACATAGAGGCTAGATATTTGAGAGAAAGCAGCCCTAAGGATGCAGCCGTCATCTGCTGGGCATGAGAGAGGCTTCCAGACTATGGATCAGGATGGAAGCAAGTCAGGAAAACCACTTTCCTTCAAGAAACCCTGTTTGAGCAGACTATGGAGTGCATGGTCTTAGCAGGATGGCAAAGGCTGGGCCCCTGTTCTCCAGGGACTCTCATCTATGAGGGACACACAGACCTCAGGACTGGGACAAGTTCAGCAGTAGGTTCATACAGGAGACACAGAAATCACACTGATGGCAGTGGGAGGAGGCACTGTGAGGCCAGGGAACCCAACCTGGCAACCCCGCCGGAGTCGGGTGGGGCAGTGGCGGCTGGGTGATGCTCCCAGTCCCATCTCCACCTCTCACCCACCTCCTGGTCCTGTTGACTTAGCCCAGAAGTTCTCTGAGATGTTCTGGGAGGACCAGATCGCACCCCATTCCTGCGCTCTGACTTGCATTCTGCAGACGGTAGCTTCCCCCGCCGGTTCACATGCCAACAGGCTTCCAGCCATTTCCCGTCTTTGGGAAGTTGTTTGAAATTCTGTGCCAGACCCCGCCCCTCCCCCTCCGGAGACACGTGTAGTGTTGGTCCAGTGGCTCTTCAGGTGGAGGAGGATCAGGGGGGCTGTTCAGCTGCCACCTTTTGTATCTCTTGTTCAGTCCCCACACCGCGTGCCGGTGCCGTTATCCCCCTTGTCGTAAAGATAAGCTTAGTGCCAAGGTGGTGGAGCTGGGCTCCAGCCTGCAGTCCTGGCACCAGGCTTCCCTGCAAGGTGGCCTGCACTGTCCAAGGGTGTCACAGTGCCCTGCCAAGAGCTGCGAGGAGGCTGATGAGCGTGTGTTGGGGCAGCGGGCTTCCAGGATGCCCTGTGGGGCTGGGGTTCTCCCTTTGCTGAACATCAGCAGAAAAACCCTATGCACCGCCACAGACCACTTAAGTGGAAATCTCTGGAGGCAGGACCCAGGCACTCACAATTTTTTAAGCTCCACACGCAATTCTTCTGCGGTCAGGTTTGAAAGTGAGGACTTTATGAAGCATTTCTCAAACATTGCTGTGCCCAGGGATGACCTTGAGATGTTGTTAAAGTAAAGATGTGAATCCGTCTGCTGCAGAGTGGGTTCTGCGAATCTGCGTCTCTCACAAGCTCCCCTGCTGCGCCGCCCCACCCAGCCCCAGCCCGCACTTCGGCAGCATGACGTCAGAGAAGCGCAAGGCCCTCTGGTCCAGAATTAACTTTGGGGAAGTCGACCTGGTTTCCTTGGGGGCGCCTAGGGCCAGCCTGACTCGGTCTTGAGCATATGCTGCTTCCATCCATGCGTCTGAGTCTCAGAGCTACTCCGCCCGAGGGGTGGCAGCTGGGATAGCACTTTCCCCCACACATCCCACCCGGCCCAGCTCTAAGCTTCCCACAGTGGGGCGAGTGCCAGACGCGTGCACAGTAAGAAGTCATTTTATGGGGCAGCCCGATTAGCTAACAGGATCAAATCAGAAAAAGAGCATTTCAGCTGGACATCAGGGGAGGTTTTTTTTTTTACTGGTGACATTTTATGAGGCCACGGAATGATTTTCCTGGGCAGTGGTGGCATTTGTTTCATTTAAAAAGTCAGCTCAGATGATATACAGGAGGTGCTGGCAGAGGAACAGATGAGGTGACCTAAGAGGCTTTTTATTGCTCCAACTTCTGTCACCAAGTGAAACTTGAACAGCTTTTTCACATCTTAAACAGACCAATGTAAAGCAATTATGAAAATACCATTCATTAAAATATGCATCTGGTAATAGAATGTTAGAAATACGCTCTTGCGTCCCCCTAATCCCTGATGAATGGGATTTGGACGATCAGGTGGGAGAGAACTTGAAACACGAAGCAGGTGACCCAGTGAAGGAAGGTGGGCATAGTGTGGCCCGCACCCAGGGGTCAGTCATCTTCCCTATGCCCCTGCACTCGAGATCCTCAGCACAGCATGGGGCTGGTGGGGGAATGGAAGCAGGGAGACTAATGGTTTCTTTTATGTCGCTTTGCAAAATGATGGTACCATATGTGCTGTTATATTTAAGTAGCAGATGCAGAAAACTCACAAAGTGGAAAAATGCAGAAGCATGGTACCATTTGCAAACAGGTTTTCCAGGGAAAGCTGATTTCCTAGCACGGTTTGGAATTTATCATATCCATTTTGTTCCTAATTACAGCAGTCTATACAGCAAGGGGTGGTTAGGGGCTCTCTCTCTGTCTGACTGGCTAATGGATGGAGTGTGCAGCTCTGATATAGGCTTCTGTGGAATTGCTTTCACACCATTAGGGCGCTGCGGTGATCTCTTCAGCGGTGCAGCCACATGCAGACACTGGCTGGACTGCTGCTGTTTTAGAGAGCATCGAGGCAAAGAGCCCACTTTACATTGGAGGGGTGCCTGAGGGGGCAGAAGCCTCCGTATTCTCCTTCACAAGGTGATGGAAGCACCTGGGGAAAATGCAAGGAACAGATCAGACTTAATGATACGAGAACAACTTCCCTGCTCGACTCGGATGTATGGATTTCACTAGGAAGGCCAGCGAGTTGTGAAAAAAGCATAGGAACAATGGATCTGGGTTCAAATCTGGGGTGAGCACCTCAAGATGACTTGTTAGGTCCAGAAGGTATAATCATACCTACCCTTCCCAGTCCAGGTCAGAGTTCAATGCAGTGGTCTCTGTGACGAATCCAGTTCATCCTATACAAGCCAGTGGTTATTATTACTAATTGGCTTCATTAGTTCAATTCCTAGGGAAAAAATTGCCACCAATTATTCATAAGGTTCATTACAAGTTTTAAATCCATACAACAACGTGTTCACTTATAATATTAATATGAGTGCTTATTCTGTAGTAACTAAAAAAACAGTTTAAGATAGCAATGTTACATAAAATGCCATCAAATTAAACATCAGTGAAAACAGTTTAGATGGAGAACGAGAACTATTAGTCACTCTCATTTAATCAGTTTTAAAGTACCGACTAAAATAATCATAGTGGATGTTTGGAAGGACAAGGCTGCTTTGATTCTCTGAGCACTTTAATATTCACACCTATTTCACCATTTAAAATGTTTAAATTATCCCAAGAAAAAGATGTTATGAGGTCATGTATGCAGTGGAACTCCTCACCCCCTCCTTGACCTTCAGCGCCTCGCCAGCACCGGGTGAGGACTGGCCTTCAGGAAGGAACAGGGATGCCCCAGGGATGAAGGAAGGGGCAGTATGCAACTGAAAGGAACCAAATCTACATTTAGTTAATGAGTATACATGTTGCTATATTCATGGGACACCTGCTACTACACTTATGTTATGGGAAATTAATTTAGAAAGGAAAACGAGTTTGTTTTTAGATTTAAAATAGATAGACTTGTCCCCATGCCCACAGTGATTGAATTCATAAGGGTTGAAACTGAACTGAAGCTTGAGCCTTGGTTAGACTGACCCCCAGAATCTTTCCATCAGAACTCAGTATTTCAAGGTTAGGATGTTTCTGAGTTTCTCTTTGAGGAAACCATCACACACACACACACACACACACACACACACACACAATAATGTGGTATATATATATATGCAGGAGCATTGAGGGTCTATCTGAAATTAAATTATGTGATTTAAAAATTCCTACTTTCCCTTTCCCTCTGCCCCTACCAGCAGGGTCCTCATTAGAGAAAGTCAGAAAGACATTGAGCATAACTTTGAGTTTCAAATTTTAGTTCTAATCATTAGGAGATAAAATCTGAAGCAATTAACATCAGTATTTCTCCAAATAGTAGGATTTCATAGAACATCCTTTCTCTAAATGATCCTTTTTCTCTTCCATGTTCCACCTGTATCCCAGGGAAGAGGAATTAAAATTCTTCATGGATTAGTTTGCACAAGTAGGATGTGTCCCCAAAATTGGATGCAAGCAAGAGTTAGCCTGGGTGTGAGAAGTTTTCTGCCCCCTATGTTCAGTTCCAATTCTATCCCAGAAATGAAGCAACTGAGGAGTGCTCAGTGTGGGGGGTCCAAAAGCAGAGGAGCCCATGTCTTGCTTTTATAGAATCCAGCCTAGCAGCTCAGTGGAGCCTCCCATCCCGACTGGCCCTGGAGCAGGAAAACTCATAGAGGCACCCAGCATGGCCTGAGGGAGAGCATCACAGGTTCCCCAGCATGTCCTGAGCCTGTACTCCTTGCTCGTGGAGAGAAGAGCCACGGAATGGTTTTTCTAGGTGTGATATGGAGCACCCATGTCCCAGAGATCGTGACTAAACAATGGACATGGCTGCAGGGGGTCTGAAGGCCAGTGAGCGGAGACTCGCAGGGATCGGGCCCCACTCGGAGGGCTGCCCGTGGAGGGCCTGTCTGACCTGAACACAGTTGATAAAGGCACAGGAAAGTTATCATAAAATCTAGTACAAGAAAATTCCAAGCCCTGGGCCAACGGTAAACACAAATGTGAAAGTCTTCTGTAGGAATACTTTAACGACCCATGGTGTATGGGACACCCACATAAATACCAAAAACCGTTGAAGAGAGCTTATGTGATAAAATTACACACCATTTGAGAAGACGGACCACTATAATGGACGGTCAGCCAAAACAATAAAAACAAAATTTGCAACTTAGGAATGAATACAGAACAATCTGAAAGACACCATAAAATAAATGTTAAAAGTGATTAAAGATATAAAAAAATAAAAACCTTAATGAAAGTACCTGGATACCATAACAAAAGGTGAATTTTAAAAACAAACCAAATGGCATCTCTCGAAATAAAAAAACAAAAATTGTTAAAATTAAAAGCACAATAACAAAACCAAAAGCAAGCAACAAAACCCACAAAGGCATGGCACATGGGGTGAAGTCAGTGCCCTAAGATGGTCACAAAGTCCCAGTCTGCTGCACAGCGTAACTTCTTGTCACTTTGCCAACACCTGTCATTCACTCCGGCTGCCGTCCATACAGACTGGCTCCTGTACATATCAGCGTATTTGTACTACTTGACATGTTTTTAGATTAATGTCTCCTTGCCCTTCCCTTAGCGCTAGGAGGAATAAATTGAATTCACAGATTCGGCCTCTAAATGGATTCAGTGACAAATAGGAGCAGAAAGCAGGGGGTTCAGGAAGTTCTTGACAAAGTTTAATTGTTGATAAAGCTCATCTCCTGCAGCAGAAAGAAAAAAATATACTTAGTGGAAAGAAAACCTGCACGTGGTATAGTGTGAAGAAAATTGCTCTGCAGACCTGGGTCAGTAGATTTCTTAGATAAGGCTTTTACTTCTCTGGTCTCGGGTGATTGACCCACAGGATGCGGCCGGCTGTGAGAAGATGGGAGGCTGAGTGCAGTTGTTCTGTAAAGTCATTTCCCTGAGATGCCTTGGGGAGGGTCTAGCAGACGTATGCCTGGTGGTGAACAAGGGGTCGTCCTCTGTTACTGTTTTGCTCTCCCACCCCTCGAAAAGGAAAGCCGGGTGATGGGAAGGTCAACCAAGGCACAGTTGGAGGGATACTTCAAGGTAACTCCGCAGAAAGCTCCAGGTCCCTCCATCCCTTCCTCCGGGGACCCAGGCAAGCTGGCTCTGGTAATGTGCAGATTCCCCTCAGCTCTCAGCTGCGCCTCTCCAGGCCTTGCATCTACGCCTGCTTTGAGCTGTTCCCACATTTGTCTCCTTTCTGTCATGCTGCCTCCTACCTGGCTGCCTTTCTTCCCACCTTCTCCCTGGAGTCTGATGGAGAGCTGGAAGCTCTTCTCAGGGTTTCCAGGAGCTCCTGCTCTGGCCGTCCTCCCTCAGCACTTGCCACGTGGCCCAGGATTGGTCCCGACTGGCCATCTGGTCCTGGACTAGAACTCCAGGTTCCCACTCTCTTGAGAGGGGTAGCAGAAAAACTTAGCTTCAGGCGGGGAGATAGAACTGGAATTTCTGTAATCCAGAAAGGATTCTGTAATCTAGAATGATTCTGGGACTATTCCAGGAAGGTGGTTGGACCTGCCTGGAAACAATTGCATTTCTAGTCTCATCTGGACCTACTTACCTCACTGGATCCTCCTCGCAGTGAATTTTTTTCTGGTTCTGAAAACACGCCTAACGATAAGGCCCGTGCTACATATCCTAAGAGTGTCTCCTGCGGCCACTCCCAGCCCTGCCTGCATTTAATGCTCTGTTTGACCCGCTTCTCCTTAGGAAATTCACCCCCTCCCTTCAGCCCACACAGGCCGTGCTCCCGCTCTGCACTTCCTGCTCCTTGTTATGTGATCACTGAACACATAGCTTTTATGATTCCAGTGGGAGAAAATGTCCAGTGAGGCCCATGCTGCTGCTGTAAGAGGAACAGCTGATGTGTGGAACTTGGTGGTTATCAGTGGGGGAAGGAGATAGAGGCGCGTGAACGAATTGAAATAACAGAACTAACCCAAGCATCCTTTGAGAAAACAGGAATCCCAACCCCTTCATCACAAGATTCAGTGATTAAAACTTGATTGGTGGACTTAGTGGGGACTTGGTACAACCTAAGTCAGTCTGGGGAGGCTCTGAGGCTTCCTGGAAGAGAAGGAGAGGAGGCTCCTGAAACAGAAGCGCCACGGGACTGCAGGAGGGACAACCAGCAGTCCAGGCCTTGCACAGACGGTGCCATTAAAAGGGAAATGTGGCTCACCGTTTATGGGGTGGCAGTGTGCTGTGTTCATGCAGAAGCAGCTTATGTGGGAAAGATTGTTCGACTTCTCAGCTTGAAGAACTGCTGTGTCTGCTCCTGTGAACCACGCCAACTTCTTACGTGTGGCCTAGAGCAAGCATCTCGGGGTCAGATGCATCAAGTGGGGCGCCAGCTTGGAAGCACCCGCTTGGCAGGGGGTAGATTCTTCCATCACCAAGGGCATTTCTGATTTTTTGCCCCAACATGAGTTGAAAGCCTCCAGGGTAACCTTAGAGCACTAAAAATACCCAGGCAATTCTGGAGATTTTCCTAAAAAAGGAATGCCTTATGACCTGGAGTCTCATGACATTTAATAGGAACATTTGAAATAACAGTGACCTGTTTTACACCCTGGCCTCAGGCAAGTAGGACACCAGTTTATACTTAACATTGTTACTGAGCTTTTAAAATATCTGTGGGTACAGCCCAGTTGCTCACTCATGATAGGGAGGAGCTGTATTTTCTGCCTGGGAGGCCAGAAATTATGATTACTTTCCTACCTCTATATTCAGGAGTTTATATGATTATCACAAATTCAAGTTTTATTTTGGTTTCCCCATAAACTTCTGCCTGTTGTATTTCTCCTTCCAGTGTTTGGACAAAGCCCATCTTGTGTCGTCCATACCTTGCCTTAGACTTTCAGAGCCTATCTGGATTTCAAGTATATCATATAGCTGCTCACACAATCATTTGTGTAGGTCTTAGAAAATCTTACCTAATCTTAATTTTTTAAACAGCAATTTTCTATACAGAAAATATAATCACAGTACCTCAAGAGCTTTGTGCTAAATTATATTTAGACTTGTTATTTGATCAAGAGGTTATTTATTTATATTACATAACATTATATATATATTCACATATATATGACATATTGTATGTTTTTTTTATTCTGAGGATTGGCGATATGCATGTTAACCATAGTTATCATACATCCTCATTTCAGAAATAGCATCTCTAGCCTAAAAGTAAACATGTAAGGTGTGTGTGTTTTAAAGTACATAGTTCTTTGTATATACTGTGCCATTGAACCTATGACACTTAATAAGATGATGATAAAGACCAAATATTTTGAATAAGGAAACTGAAACCTACAGCAACTAAATGACCAGACCGAGTTCCCACCATGAAGAAAACAGAGTAAGAATTTGAACCCAGGTCTCATTCTGTAAGTCAAGGTTTTGCCACAAGACTGTTTTCAAGAAGCAGCACTTCTGCCACAAAAATTGATTATTTAACTGGTGTGCAAGACTTCCCAGCTCACTTAGCATTTGTCAGATTCTCATTCTATCTTAACCGTAAAGGGAAAAAGTGCCATTCTTGTTTTTTATGAGGCTGAAGCATTTGCCAAGGGTGACCCAGTGGTAAATGGGGCAGCCAGGACTGGTGTGTGTTCTGACTCTAAGCATGTCGGTTTTGGTATTTTGTCTTTTCATTGTGTCACCACTCTCTGTCTTTCCTCCTCACTTCCTTCCTTTCTCGGAAATGACTTTACATACCTTATCCCAACTGCTTGTAAAAAGAAAGGAAGTGATGTATAGATATATAGATATGTAGATATTCCATAACACCATGTTCGTGTGTGACTACAGGCATACTTTAGACATACCGTGGATTCTCTTCGAGACCTCCACAAGGAAGCAAATTACTGCAATAAAGCAAGTCAAATGAATTTCTTGCTTTTCCACTGCACAGAAAAGTTATGTTTCTGTCATACTGTAACTATTAAGTGTGAAATAACATTGTGTCTAAAAGAAACCCTACATACCTTAATTGAAAACACCTTAATGCTAAAAAAGGTTAACCGTGACCTGAGCTTTCAGTGAACCATATCAGTGATCACAGCTCATCAAAATAATATTAATATAATATCAATAATGAAACAGTTCGAAATATTGAGAGAATTACCAAAATGTGGCACAGAGACACGAAGTGAGCAAATGCTGTTGGAAAATGGTGCCAATAAAGTTGCTCTATGCAGGGTCACCACGAACCTTCAGTTTGTAACAAATGCAGTGTCTGCGAGGCACAATTAAAGGAAGTGCAATTAAATGAGGTTTGCCTCGATCTTTGAATAACTAATTGGGCTGCCTTAATTTTTTTCCTGATTTTTAAAGGTAATGAGTGCTTATTTTGTAGGAAATTCGAAAGTCACCAAACGTCTAAGGAATGAAGCAACATATTCTATTACCCCATCATACCAAAATAACTACTAGTGACACTTAGCTCTCCGCTGATCTATATTTTTCTCTTTCATATTTTCTTCTATCTTCAGGAGTCCTGTTACCTACTTATATCTACATTCTACTTGTGTTTCTAGATCTCTCTAAATACAACCTTTAGGAAATGCAGATTGTAATGAATATAATTTTCGTTCAAAAATGTATAAGAAATATTTACCTATGTAATAAATAATCGTCAGAAATGAGATTTTAATTGCTATACAACATGATTTTATCAGTTCCCTATTGTTGGCCATTTTTGATGTTGCCAATTTTTTCTTATGTAATAAATCCCATTACAGTGAACAGCCTTTCCACATACTCTTCAACTTCCTCAGAGAATCAGGCATCTTCACAGGTTGTTTGGAAGTTAGCTTTTCTGTTTAGCACAAGGGGAGCATGTGGGCTCCCATGACTGCAAATCAAACAGTCGGAGCCCCGCTGGACGCACGCGTGCAAACTGGCTGCAGGCTGAACGTGCGGCTCTGAAGCCCACGGGTGTGATGGCGTCGGTGAGCCCTTGGCACACGGGCAGTCAGCAGTCTCTGTCAGAATATCAAATGGGCAAGGATTATTGTTTAGAAAATGGGTTCCTTCTGGCCTTAGATTCCAGTTAGATAAAAGGGTCGTTTCCGATCCTCTAGGGGAATAAAGGGAAGAGTGTCACCTGAAAGCTCTTGTCCCTAATTCAGAGCCTTTTGGGCAGGACGCACTCATCCTTGGGAAGGCTATAGAATTTGATTGCTTGAAATGTTTTTGCTGTGTGCTAGAATCTCATTAGCTTAGTGAGATAAGTCTGATGATATCATTCAACAAATATTTTTAAAGAACCTACCATGTGCAAGGCATGTACATGCTGCCAGGAATTACACTGAATCCTTGACTTTCATTATCTCCTGCACTCTTCACGATTCTAACGAGGGAATTTCACTAACACCCCTTGCTTTAGGAGTAAGAAACTGAGGCTTAGCGAGATAAGGAATATGTTCCCAAATCATAGTGCTTACGAGTGGTAAGGCTGCTTATGAACCGGGTTAATCTAATTCAGATCTTCCTTGTTTAGCACCATGGCTATTTTGTTCTGGATCTTTCTTTCTTGGTGGGAAGGAGAGAGAGGAGCGGGTTGCGGTGGGCTGTCCTTTGCATTTGTTTGACGGCATTCCTGATCCCTACTCACCAGATGTCAGTGACTTCTCACCACCCTCCCCAGACGTGACGACCAGACACGTCTCTGTTGAATGTCCCGTGGGGACAAAAACGCCCCACCTGAAGAGGCACTGGTCCAGTTTCATCATCCCAGCTTTAACCACTGTGCAGCGTTGCATCTCATGGGAAAACACATATGACCTAATGAATTCAGCGTGGTACAAAACTCACATTCCAAGATGGATCTGAGTTACAGATGGCGACCTCTCTTGTGTGTCTTGGGGAAAGGGGAGAACAGCAGAATGTGTAGTCACATTTTTCCTGTCTTCTAGATCTCCTACAAAGCAGGTTTTCCTTCTTAGTGTGGAAATTTCATTGCAGTCCTTAGAACATGCACCTTTTTTCCCCCCCTCTGCTCAAGTAACATGCCGGTCAAAGCAGGAATCTTTTTATTAACATTGTGAATGGCTGATAATTTTATCCATTTCTGTCTTCATTCTCCAGATTCCTGCCTTTTTTTCTTTTCAGGAGCTACCTTGATGTTTCCCAGTCGTTTCATACCTGGCACTAAGGGGAAAAAGGCAGCTTGTGAAAAAGCCTACTCTGGCTTCCAAGTTAGCACAGAGGAGGGTGGACGTTTACATGAGTGGGAAAAGTCATTCCCTGAAATTAAATGGCATTTGCTGCTCCTAACTTGTCCAGGGAGGAACCAGAAGTTGCCAATGATCTCTTGTCCAAATTGGTCATTAAGGGGGTCTGATGGCAAAGTGAATATTACCACGGGAAACTGCAAATTTTATTGCTACGTGGGCCTGAAAGCCCATGTTCTGCATTCAAATAGAGCTGCAAAGCAGCTGTGATGGCAAATTGGTCATTTACCAGTGCTTAATGACTAATGCCCTACCCAGTTTGAATTAGCAAGATGTGGGACAGAACTGCTGTGCTCAGCTGAACTCTCTTCTCTATGCAGAGATCACAGAGGCCCCCGGGGGGTGCCTGGGAGTGTTGTCCGTGGCTGCTGCCTGGGGATGGGCATTTGTGCCTCACCTCAGGGAAGGGGCCCGGGCAGCCCAGCCGTATGGGGCCTGTGTTAAAACTGAGCCCTGTGTTTCAAGATGGGACATGGTGACTTTTGGCGAGGTGGAAACCCATCCCCGGTCCACTCCAGCTTGGGAGCTGCTGGCAGGGCGACAGGGCTAACTAACCTACTTGGGCCCGATGGCAGCTCGCCTAGTCTTCCCCAGCGGCCCTGCACAGGGAAGGATGAGACGCCTTCAGGGCACCACAAGGTACTGGCACAGGCTGGGGTGTGGAAGTCAAACTGCCTGGCTCTGTCCCTTGAGAAACCTTGAGCCACGTACCTAATCTCTCGCGTCTCAATTTCCTCATCTGTGAAGTAAAGACAATTAGGACACTGTCTTCATGGAATGGTGGGAAGGACTGAATGGCTTAAGTCATGTAAAGAACATGTCTTAACATGTTCTTAACACGAGTCATGCAAACATTGGCCCATGTGTTGAATACATGTCAGCAGCTGTCATTATGATAATCACCATCAGTTTGTTTTTTATTTGAAAAACTGGTGATCTCCAATGATGTTCAGTATTAACCTTGTATAAATAGAAGGCCTGTTTTTAAAGGCCAGTAAACTTTTGAACGTATAGACCTGCATGCTTTATTGATTCACTTGTGTATTTATTTGCTCACTTTTTTATTCACCCAATGACACATTCACTGGTCTAAGTCCTCATTTGTCAACAAAACTGCGCCCAGCACTAAGCTAGCCTGTGCGGACGCAGAGGTAAGAAAGAACCCTGCTCCCGCCTTTGTGGAGTTCAGAGATTAGCGGGCAAACCGTCGGAGGGAACAAGACATGCTAAGTTGTGTCTGGAGCTGTAACAGAGGCGCACGTGCCGCCGTGGGGACTCATGCGGCCACGGTGCTTTGTGGAAATGTTGACTGGGACTCTCTCTGGCACCAGAGGCTAGAGCTATATTATTTCACTCATTATAACAAACCCCCGAAGGACATTTTATTATCTTCATTCTGCAGAGGAGAGAGCTGAGCTGTAAGTATGCACCGTCTACTGGGGGTGGAGCTGTCATGAAACTCCAAGCCCAGGCGGCTCTCGCTCGCTGTACCTCCTGAGTGATGGGGGGATGGGGCTGGAAATCAATACAAAGTTGCCCCTGATTAGGGTTCCGTATTTTTTTTGTTTTATTGCCATTCATAATGAGCCCAGAATCCATGAAGTACCCTATTCAATCATTTCTCACTACACAATGTTGAACACTGAATATGGAGAACCACTGTCACCAGCCACCTAGGGTTGACCTCTGCCACCACTACATGAGGCACTCTTCTAGATCATTTTTCTGCATTGACAGAACATGTATGAATATGCCCACATATACACACATTCCCCCATATCATCTTACGCGGTATCTCTCCCCATTTGTTTCGCCAACTTAACTTTTCCATTTGATCAAATCATTTCTATATTTTACCCTCTTTGGCAAAGGTATCCTCCCGCAAAAGAGCAGGAGACTATAGAAACCTGAGGGCTTGGCCCTGTGGTAGCAGTTCGTGAAGGTGAAACACACTGTTGCTCCGTGCCGCAAGGTCAGTAACCCAGAGCACACATCTGGGAGCACAGGACACCCACTGTGCAGGAGTCTGATCTAGTGGAATTCATAAATAAAGCGGTTGTTTCCTCCTCATGCCACAGACTTAGCCAGGTGGCAAGCTCACGACAGGCAGCCTTTTCTCCAGGGATGCTTTTGTCCTCAGCCAGGGGAGGTGATCCACTGGGGAACCGGCACCTGCAGTTTGTAGTGGTTGTCATTGATCAGACCCTCCCTCCAGGCTGGCTGGAGCCCTAAGTGGTCTCAGAGAGGAACGGACAAAGCCTTCCCAGAGCAGATGTTGCTGCTGGAAGCAAGGAAAGCTTGCTCTCTGCCTAGCACTGCAGGAGCCCAGCTGGGCACAAGAGTCAGGCTCCAGCCGCACACCCGCCCTGGGCTCTCGGCCCTTGCAGGTAGCCAGGCGTGCAGAGGCCAACAGATGAGAGGCTGTTCTCCAGATGTCCCCTGCGGAGGGTGAGACAGCCTGTCCAGAAATGTCATGTTTGGCGGCTGCTGAAAACCCCCGCCTACTGCTGCTGGCTCACAGCTCCTATAGGGCGGGAAAGATGCTCACAATAAAATCTCATAAAGAGACAACATTAAAGGGAATTTTCGGCTTCACTCATATTGGTACTAAGCTGACAATGTGTTGTGCTTTCTTGGTATCTCATTAATGGCATTTTATAATGTAATGAAAGCCATAGTAATTCTGCTAAAGTGTGCATTGATTATGTTACCCGTCCACAGCTCCTCAACTGGGGGTGCCAGAATAGATTTCAACTTGTTAACACGGCTTTAGTTTCAGGATGGAAAATTTCGCACAGTCTGGAGCTACATTTGTAAATAAAATGTAGCTTTTTGATTTCCTATAGTTACAGCCTGCCTTGGGAGCCCTCATCCTGATGGGCAGCAGAAAACCTTACAAGAAATCCCACTTGACGAGTTTGCAGGCTCTTCTAGTCTGAGCACAAACTTTCAGTTGAAATACTGGCTATTAACAAAAATGTAATTCTCACTGCTTCTTAGAGTTGCAGCGTTCGGATATCATAGTATATGATAGTCTTGTAAATGCTCAGAGTTTTCAAGAGGCAACTTCTGTTCTCCGCCAGCTGGCACTCTGGTGAATGAGGGCACCTGTTTGTTCTCATGGGAACTGGGAAGGAGAGGGCTGTAGGTCCCTGGAGCCTCATTTGCATCTCTGCTCTTCTCTGCTTCAAGGCTTTTCTAGTTTGCCCGCTGGGCTGAGGGCCGCAGGCCTGCTTGGCCTCCTAGACCTTGGCTGGTCTAGAAGCTCCACAAACTTCATCCTCCCAGCTCTGACCACAGGCTTTTTCTGTAGACCAACTTTCCAGCATCTTTGCGTTTCTATGTTGGGACTTCAGGATGCTGTCCATGCTGTCTACTGCTACGGAGGGCAGGGTTCTCCCCACCAGGTTGCCTGTTTGTGCCCCCAGCCAGGTCCTTGGCATCATTTCTTCTGCTGGGCACGGTGCCAAGGCAGAGGCAGGGTTCCCCCTAGGAGTGTGCAGCCCATGCCCCCGTCCTTGCGGTCTGACTGGTGGGCCACTGGCCAGGTGATGGTATGCTACTCTTCGTTTATCTAGATATTTCTAAAGCCAACCCTCTCTTCCAAGATGCAGCCCTGCCTGGGCTACTGGATTGCCAGCCTCACTGTATTTTTTTTCCTTCCTCCCCACAGGCTCCTTGCAGTGACAGATCAGGGTTTGTCCTCTACATCACGTCTTCCTTCCCAATCTAGACCTCATGGGTTCTGGAGGCCTGGTGCTGGGGGACAATCTGACTCTCAGAAAACACTTCAAAAGTAATATATGCATATATATATGTAACCTACATATATTGCATCCATTGACATATAAGCCTTTACACACACACGTGTCTGCCTCCCTTAAGTCCTTACCCCCCCCACTCTCTCCAGCACTTTCTCCCTGTCCTTCTGTCATACCTTGTGGTTTACTCACACTGGTTTTCTTAGTGCCGCTTTGCTCTCTCACGTCTAGAACCTCCTGTCTCCTCATGGCCTGGCTACCTGGTGCCTGCCGCATCACACTGCAGGGGCACTTTGTTTCCTGCCCTGTGCATGCTGGACTGAGGAAGCGGCTAGGTCCCTGCATGAGTCTGCATCCCCTGGGACGCCGCCTCTCCCATCTGTTGTCATTGCTTGCTATAAAGTGAGTCACAAGAAATACGCATTTCCCAGGAATATTGCATCTTCATCCACAGCTCCTGAAAACACTACAGAGTCTTAAAAGTGAAATGGGTGTTTTGTCATGTTAATGAGAGACTGTTGGACCCCACCCAAGGGCAGGGGCTGGAGGCTGAATCAGCCAATGGCCAGTGAGTTAGTCAGTCGTGACTGTGCAGTGAAGCCCACGCAAAACCCCTGAGAAGAGCTTCTCGCTTTCTGGAGTCCTGCTTCTCTGTCGGAGAGAGCTTCTATGCTCGGGGAACCAGAACGCCTCCACATGCCACCTAGCCAGGCCCCGAGCTCCAGGAGGACAGAGGCTCATTTATTTGGGATCTTGCCCTCTGTCCCTCTTCGTCTGATTGTTAACTTGTATCCTTTATGGTATCTTTTATTAAACTGGTAAACGTGTTTCCCCGAGTTCTGTGAGCTGCTCTAGCAAATTAATCGAACCTAAGGGGGAGGTCGTGGGAACCTCCAATCTGTAGCCCCTGGGTCAGAAGCACAGGTAAGAGTCTGGGGCTTGCAACCTGCATCTAGAGTGGGGGGTGGAGGGCAGTCTTGTAGGGCGGAGCCCTTCCCCTGGGGAACCTGGTGCTGTCTCCAGGCAGATAGCGTCAGAACTGAGTCGAGTTCTCAGACACCCTGCTGGTGTTTGGGAATTGCTTGGTGGTGTGTGTGTGTGGGAAGACGCCCTCCACACACTTACACACATTGAAGTCAGGTCTGGGAACCCAAATGGAGTTACACTACTATTACTGCTGTGAATAATACTATTTTTTTGTTGATGTATGTGAAAGAACAGATCACACTGTCCCTGTAATGTCCCCTTAACTGCGGGAACACAGGGGAAACTAAGGCACAGAGACATCAAGCAACTTCTTCGAGGCCACCCAGTTGCCTAGTGGTGACATTACGCCTCAGACCTGGTGGTCTGGCTCAGTCTGTGCTCCTCACAGCGTCACCGAGAAAACTGCATTATGTCATTTCCAGGACAGTGGTCATGACTGCAGTCAGTCCGCTCTCTGTGGGCCGAGAGAAGGAGCCAGGCGGCCTCTTCCTCTGTCCTTGGGAGGGGGGTGGCTGGGTCCCTTCGGATAGTGGAGAGACCTAGAGGCTCACCGAGGCAGACCCCAGCAGAAGCTTATTAAACTGAATTTCCCACATCCTACCAAAGTCCTTGGGTACCTAAACACAGCTCAAGAAAAGGTATTCTTTGTCGTTTCGGCACCAGACTCTACCTGTGACCTGGAAGGATGCTCTGTGGCAGGATGAGGGCCATGCCACCCAAGTCAGCCCAGTAAGAGTCCACTTTGAATTGGAGATGTCTACACCCACAGCTCAAACAGCACGGCGGCGGCAGGGCCAAGGGTGAAGGTCAGGCAGGGTCTCTCCGTGAGGGGTTCACTTTGCACAGCAGGCTGTCTAGGGGCCACTGTGGGTCTCTGGGGTGGTGCCATCACATCCCAGCTGCAGCATGCCTATTGTAATAAAAGGTCTGAATGGAAAACGATCAGCTTTCTTGACAGACTTCAGGCAAATGTGTACCAAGATGTGCATGTATATTCCACTACTTCTCACACACAGAGGATGGAATAACAGAGACGACACCTGTCCTGTCCAGCCCATATCAGGCGTCGTGCAGCAGGATAGATGCTCTCATGGAGCCGGCTGTGTTTAACTGCACCACAAACCTCTGAGGTTGCATCTTTAGCTTCCTTGTCTCAGAAAAAGTCACAATCTTAGAGACCTAGAGATTGCATCTGAGTAGCCCGCTGGTGAATGCCAGAGCCGGGATAGATTTCAGGTACCACAGACCCCAAAGACCTCCTTCTGCCCCATATCACCCTGATTTCTAACTGACCTCAAGTAATAACCCAGAATAATAACAATGAAGTATGGAGGGCTCATTTTCTATTTCAATAGGACACTGAGCCCTCAGAACCAGAACAATAAAGCAATAAGCTCTCCCTCTGTGGAGAAATGAAACTGGATTCGCACCATGCCTATTAATTCTCCACCTCTGCTTTATAGAGAAATATGACACAACAGAGGAGAAATTAAAAAGACAATAAATGCTCACACCCTCTGTGGCTGACTCAAAAATTTCTACAAGTGCCTGTATTTATAGCTGGAAAGAGGGAGGCGAAGAGAAGCAGCTGCTCGCTGTTATTTCGAAGAACTTCAGGCTTCTGACCAAAATAGTCTCTGAACTTTTGAGACTCTCCTTCTAACAGTCTCAAGGAGGAAGGAACCAGTACCCTGGAACCTGCGATGGTGATTTTCATCATGAGATAAGTCACGCCCTCGCCTCCCCGTCTCCGTCCCTGTTCCCTCCGGCGGCGTGTTGAGTGGGTTAGTTTGCAGAGGGGAGAGTCGACGTGGGGCCGGCGCTGAGTGAAACTTGGATCAGGGCTATCTTTAAAAAAAAAGAAAGAAAAGAAAACCTCAAAGTATTTATAAGCTAACTAAATGCTCTGTGGAGTAAAGAAGTAATTTAAAATATGTTTGTTAAATTAAAAAATATAGGGAAGCTTGTTTTAAGCTTAATAAAAGTGCTTATTAAAATAGATTTGCAGATGCTGAAGCCCATATGCATATTGCATATCTGCGTTCCCTATATGAATATATTAAGCTCAGAATGTCATATGCCGTATGCACATGTTCTTTCCTTTATTAAAGGCAGTGCTGGCAATAGAATTGAGATGGTCACAGACAACCGAGGCCCCCCATTACCGTCTTCAACCAGAAACAGTGGCATCGTGCTTTATTCTTCGCCCTCTGAAAACCCCCCAGGCAGCCCGTCAGCAAGACCTGCTGGCTCTGCTTCTAAACTGTTTCAAATGAGCCCTCATGCCCTCACCTGTGCTGCCACTAAACAGGCCAGGTCACCTTTAGCTCCTGCCTGGATCTCTGAAGCCACCTTCCAGCCAGTCCTTCTTCCACACCTAATTCTCTCCACCGCAGTTTCCCCAAGTTGATAACGGGCTGGCAGACAATGCTGACCCTTTCTGCCCTCTGAGACTAAAGCCCATGCTGTTGGCAATGGCACCTTGACTGTCCTTTGAGAACTGCCCGCCCCCACCGCGTCAGCCGTAGTGGAATCATTGGCTGAGGAGCCCTGCCTCTCCCCTCTTGCCGAGGGGTAGGCATGTGATCTACGCCAGACCATCAGATGCCGACTCTGTGCCCCAGTGGGAGATTTAATGAGCAACCCCTGGGCTCATTTTATAGATCAGAAGTTTAGTCTCAGATGGGTTCAGTGACTTGCACACAATTATACAATGCTAAGCAATGCAGAGCAGGGATTTAAATCTTTCAGCCTCCAAATTATATTAGTCAGGGTTCTCCAGAGAAATGGAACCAATATGACCTAGATAGATATATGAAAGAAGGAAGGAAGGGGGAAAGGAAGGGAGGGATGGAGGGAGAGAGGGAGGGAGGAAGGGGAGACGTATTACAGGAATTGGTTCCTGCTGTTATGGAGACTTCAGTCCCAGAGTCTGAAGCCTGCAAGCTGGTGACCCCGGAAAGCTGGCTGTGTAATTCCGCCCTAGTCCAGAATCCTGAGAATCCACCAGGGGCCAATGGTGTAAATCCTGGCCTGAGTCCAAAAGCCTCAGAACCATGAGTATCCATGCTGGAGGGCAGGGGAGATGGGTGTCCCAGCCCAGGCAGAGAGTAGATTCCTCTTTCTCCCCTCCCTTTTGATCTGTTCAGGCCTCTGCAGATCTGACCACGTCCATGTTCCCTGCACCAGTGAGGGGGATCTTCTTTACTCAGCACAAAGATTCAAATGCTCATTTCTTCCAGACACCCCCAGAGACGCACTGAGAAATAATGATTCCACAGCTCTTTGTACAACCCTTAACCCAGGCCAGTTGATGCATAAAATTAACCATCACAAAAACTGTTGTTCTTTTCCTCACTTCATGGAAGAGCTGGTTTCTTTTCGTCAGTGATCTGTCTGCTGGGACCGGAGCATAGCAAGCACACCCAGGGGTACATGGCAGGGCACCTTCAGTGGCTCTGGAAGAGGTGAGGTACCTTTCTTCTATCACACTCAGGGGGTGTCAGATGGCCCCAAACTCCAAATTCCTTGGAAGTTTACCCTAGTATCAAATTACTTGCTTAGTTTGTGTAACATCTTTGAAGATGCTGTATAAATCTTTTTAATTATGTGGAGAATTATGTTTGTGACGGAGCCATTAGGGAGGGATTAGTTCAATATGGCACATCCAGGGTGTGAAGCAGGCACTGCAGACCATCAAATGTTTGTCCCTCAGAGTGAAAGTGCACTGTGGAATGCTCCCACACCTATGATCCCTGGTTTTCCTTTCTCGGATACATTATTTGCATAAAATTGAAAGAAGACTTTACGGAAACCAGGGCGGGAACAGAGTGGACCATGTCTCACTCGCTTTGCTTCTGCCAAATAATCTGTAAATTATAGTCCATTGCTGCATTTTCATTAATTGCACATATTCTGCTTCATTTGGCTGCAAATTCCATCACTTTGGCCAAAAATGTGTACTTCTGCGACAGCACAAAGTAAGTGCTTTGAAAGGACAAGCAGTTCAGAGAGAGCAGGTGATTATACCAAGAGAAGCAAGCGCCAGGGGAGAGTAAACCCCGGGATTGAAATGAGAGGGAAGATGAAGTAAAATGAAGTCACCTTACTGTGTTTTAAGTGACCTGATGAATGTTGCAAGAGTGAAGGGCCATGCGGGCTTGCTGGTTGCTACTCCCTCTTCACGTGTCCATGTCTGTGCAGTGGGATTCTTTCCCTAGCCCTCCTCTCTCTGTGGCCGAGCACAACAGACCAGCTTTCCCCGGGAGATGCAGCACTCGATGCACCCATTAGCCCTGAGTGGTCTACGTGCGCAGGGTGCCATTTACGGAGAGATCTTGCCCTGTGCTGCCTACGGCGCTGTCTCGACCAGGCTCAGCCACGTGTGAATTCACCATCGTTTCACCCGTCTTTTCTTCAGAAGAGAAAACTGAGAGTCAAGAACACTAGGGGATTTTCAGAAGAATCCACTGAGCGATCTGACGGAGTCAGACTGTCCGCAGGCCTGGGGGGACTTGCTGTTTGAGTTCTCTTCCTCCACCAAGGACCTCCAGAAACGGGGCTGGCTGCCGTGGGCCAAGCACCTCAGCACCGTCTTGCACCTTCTGGAGAAGGCTTTGGATTCGTATGGGTCAAATTAGCCAACTAAATCTTGTGCTGGCAGCCTGGGGTGGGGAAGGTGGGGCAGGGGGGGATGAATCACTGTCTATCTTGGTTTGCGGCATTTATCCAAACTTGCAAATTCTACACTGAAAGGGTGAATTTTACTGTAGTGTAAGTTATCTCTTAATGATAAAAGTAGAAATAAATATCTCATGATTACCCCTTTTTGAGATAGGAAACCAGAGCTGGCCATCACTGGCCTCCTCATTGGACCAAAGTCTGAGTCAAGTCCCCGAGGGATGGGACCGTCAGTGTTCTGTGCCACATCCCTGAGCCTGGGCACCTTTACAAACTCAGTTTTTTGGGAAAGACTAAGATTGTAGGTGGTCAAATACAATCCTCTAATTTATACCCCTCATCCACCTTAAAGAGGAGAACTATTTTTTATCTGAACAAACTATTTGAGTCACTTATTCATAGACTGGAATTGTTTTACTGGACTTTTACTTCCCCATATTTAATCACATAATTACATGTATTTTAAGGAAAGCTAATTTATAATTTCTAAACAATGAACATCCTGCTGGGTAAGGGCTTTAGGAATGGTGGGGCAGTTTTCCTTAACAGAGTATAGTTTTCCCAGCCTGTCTCAGAGCTCTCCAGAGCCATCACAGTCCAATGGAGGAACGAAAAGCAATTGCGTGTTTATATGTAACTTCTCACTTATTTTAGAAGGATTGGAGTAGAGAAAGGCCAGCAATATCTGTTCTTGTCAGACATGTTGGATCTTTATTGCTTGCTAACAAGCAAGCTTGTGAGAAAAGAAAATGTGTGCACACAACTTCCAAGTGCCCCAGTTCAAGCAGGTCAGATGTAACAGGATTCGTTCAACACCAGTAGATCTAATGGGATGGAATTTGGTCCAGCACCAGTAGATGGGACGGAGTTGGCTCCAGTGAGAGCAGACCAGGTGTAACATGGAATTTGCTCCAGCTCAAGTAGATCGTATGTGACAGCACTTGCTCAATGCCAATAGATCGGACGCAATGGAATTTGCTCCAGTGCCAGTAGATGGGACGGAATTGGCCCCCGTGCGAGCAGATCGGATGTAATACGGAATTTGCTCTGGTTCCAGCCCCAGCTCCAGCTCCAGAAGATCAGATGGAGTACAGAACTTGCTCCAGTATGAGGAGATCAAGTGTAATATGGAATTTTCACAGAATAATCTTCTAAGGCAAAACTGTTTTGCTTTTTGTTGGCATTCACTTCTTTGACTGTGCTGAGGGCTGTCCCTAGATATTCTCACATCAGTACGGTTTCAGATAGAAAAATAGAACCATGGTAAACATTCTAGGAGTAATGGAGCTAAACACATGTATTAGGGCTTACATGATCACTTGGAAGACCTCTGGGATAAAAGGCCAGGACTGCCCCAACTGGAGGATGAGGACAGACAGTGAAGACCTCAGCCTGAAACCCTGAAGGTGGTAGTTCACAAAGCTGTACCAGAAAATGCTATGATTCTCAAAAATGCCTGAGAAAGCTCCTGTCCTTCCTAATTACTCTCCCATTAAACCCTGGTTTTTCCCTCATAGAGGTTATTACAGTTTTTAAGAACGAACTGTTGGTTTTATTGTTTGTTGTCCATCTCCGGACTAGAATATATACTTCCACAAGAGCAGCTGCCCGATTTGCTGTTTGCCACTGTATGTCAAAGTCCTAGCACGGGATGTAGAAACAAATATATGTTGATTACATTTCTGAATTTTAGTTTATTTTCCTGAGATATTCCAGGGCCCCTCTATGTCATTTACAAGGTATGTGTGCCCATCAAAAATAAAATTAGAGCTACTAGACATCAGTTATTTGTAAGGCAGTTTTCTAGATATTATGGGAGTCATGCAAATAATAAACAGAATGTGGTTCATGGCTGACTTAAATAATTTACTCTTGAACACTTTGGTTCCAGTGTTACTAAAAACCTCACCTCAAGAAAGCCTTTTGCTTGTTTCCTACGTCAGTTTGATATGACCTCTAGGTCTCAGAATAATAAGATCCTTTTTATTTATGTACTTTATACAGTGGTCCAGAGTAGAAGAGCTTATATTAGCATCCGAGGTTGGGAACAGGATGTATGGGCTGAGAAATTTGGAATTAAGTCTGTGTAGCTTGGGTTTCTGACCAACACAAATACTATTGTGCAGGGAAAAAAAAATGCTTATAAAAAGCAGCCCAGCGGTGCCAGCTTGCTGGGTCTTGAAGCTTACTTAGTATTTCAAACTTAGTTTCAGTCAAGTTTAGTTAGTTCTTGACTTGGGGAGAAAATAAAAGTGTGTGAATATCTTTCTTAGTTTTGGATAACACAGAAATACTGTATCTTCAATTAATTTTTTTTCCCCTGTAAGGGCAGAGAAATTAAAAAAAATTTGTGTTGATTCAGATGTAGTATCGTGCCATCTACCCACCAGGTTAGATGTCTATCTAGTTGAGAGGGGGATTTTAATTAAAGAACATAAAATTTAAATGGTTTGGAAAATGTCAACATGGTTTCCTATTTTGAGCCCAACACAGATGATAGAACAAGAGGGTATAAATGAAAATTAAAGAAAAACAAATTCAGAACAGATGTCAGGAAGTGTTTCTTTTTTTTTTTTTTTCCCCACACAGAGAATCATAAATGTGTGGAATAGCTTACCAGGCAAGATAGTTCAGGCAAAAAGAGGAAGGTCATTAAATAAACAATTAGCTTGCAAATAGATTGCAAAACCGGTGAGAAGTGGTGAACCAAATGGTTTCTCTTTTTCCCCCATGTTTGGATGTTTTTGGATAAAATGAAATCTTTGGACATCCCTCAAGCCTTAAATGTCTAGACCACGGAAAGAGAACTTGCAGATACTCCAACGTCTGTATTTCTACACTTCAAATGTGAGCTTGTTGAGTGTCATCTTGGAGATTTTCATGTTGGAAGTCTTCCACTCAAACACATGTGCTTCAGGAGAAACACGAAGTGTGAAAACATCAAGTTCCAAATAACAAGAGATATGGCAACTAATGAATAGACTCTGCAATTATGGATAGATATGGACAAAGAGCCTCCTCTCCTGCCTGTGTTAAATAAGCGGACTTAAACTTAACATTTTTAGCAAATTACACTTGCAATTGTTCATGTTGGAATAAGTAACATATTGACCAAGTGTTGACTGTAGCTGATATCTTATTGTTAGGTTGACAGGCGTCAACTGATACAGGGCATGTTCTGTATTTAATGATTTGTCCTGTGTCCCATATTGATATTGTCAGGAAGTCCTAAATATTCCATATTCAGATTTTATTAATAACTTACAAATATCAGCAGTGATTTTTCCACCACAGTAACGGGCTTATCATGTTATGGCAATACTACACACACAAAGTCCTGGACAATCTCTATGGTCTTTCCTTCAGGTTTGGCAGAGGGAAAACCAAAAGAGGGGACAGAGAAGAGTTAAAAATACTTCTTTTTCATTTTCAAGAAAGGAAAGATTATTCTTTGGCCTCAGTCCCAAGTTGTGAACAAGTAACCACTGTTAATTGGAGAGAAGCTCACAACACCACGCATGCTCTGAAAATCAGCCCGTCTGTAAGCCCTGCACTCCTGTGGTGGGTCAGGTTTCTGAAAATTAGCAAGTCAGGGACTACCCAACCTATGGAAGACAGCCATGCAACTGCAGTCCCCAAAGGCTTCACTCTGGGGGTCTTGCCTTGAAAACTAGCCTTACTCCAGTGACCACACAGGGGTACAGTTGGAAGTACTCCATGCCCAAACATGTCCACTTCCCCAAATCCACCAACCCATGTGAGCCAGGTCCCCAAACCTCCAGTAAGACCAGCTCTGACTGTGCTCAGCTGTCCCTTGCAAGCAAGCTGGGAAGTTCACTGCTTTTACATCAAAATGCACAGTTTAATTTATTGTTAGTTCACAGATTTGCAGCACTTTTAATGATTCATTAAACTCTTGTTTAAAGTTAGTTATGAGTTCAGACTGGTGAGGGGCAGACATTCTGATGTGGTACTGATAAGCTCAAATTCGGTCTTTTCAGGTACTGTGGTGGTTGCTATTATCCTTATTATTTATTTATTTTCATTAAGACTAATTTTTTAGAGCAGTTTTAGGTTGAGAGGAATGTACAGAGATTTCCCCTCTATCTGCTGCTCCTCACACGCACAGCCTCCGCGTTGTCAAAATCCCCAGCCAGGGGGTGTGCTTATTACAGTTGAGGAACCAAATTGGCACATCATAATCACCCAAAGTCCATAGTTTACATTAGGATTCGTTTTTGGTGTTGTACATGCTAATGGTTTGGGACAAATGTAGTATCACATGGACTATTTTCAGTCTCCTAAAAATTCTCCGTGTTCACCTATGCATTCCTGCCCCACTACCAACTCCTGGCAACCACTGAGTTTTTTCATGGCTCCATAGATTGGTTTTTTCCAGAATGTCATATAGTTGGAATCATTCAGAATGTCCCCTTGTCAAATTGGCTTCTTTCATGATGTAATATACATTTAAGGTTTCTCTATGTCTTTTCATAGCTTGGTAGCTCATTTCTTTTTAACAATGAGTAATATATTCCATTGTCTGGATGTACTACAGTTAATTGATCTACTCACCTACTGAAGGGCATCTTGGTTGCTTCCAAGTTTTGGCAATTATAAATAAAGCAGATTTTTGTGTAGACATAAGTTTTCAATTTCTTTCCATAAACACCAAAGAGTATGACTGCCGGATTGTATGGTAAGAGTGTTTAGTTTTGTAAGAAACCAAAGACACTTTGGAATATCTTCCAAAGTGGCTGTACCATTTTGCATTCCCACCAACAATGAATAAGAGTTCCTGTTGCTCCACCTTTGTCATCATTTGGCATGTCAGTATTCCAGATTTGGGCCATTCCAGTAAGTATACAAGAGGATCTCATGATTTAATTTGCATTTCCCTGATGACATATGATGTGGGGCATCTTTTCATGTGCTTACTTGCCATCTGTATATCTTCTTTGGTGAGATGTCGAGGTCTTTGGCACATTTTTAAATTAGGGTTGTTTGTTTTCATGTTGCTGAATTTTAAGAGTTCTTTGGGTATTTTGGATAATAATACTTTATCACATGTGTCTTGCAAGTATATTCTCCCTGTCTTGGCTTGTCTTTTCATTCTCTTGATATTATCTTACACAGAACAAAAAAAATTTAAATTTAATGCAGCTATCAGTGACTTCTTTCATGGATCATACCTTTGGTATTTTATATAAGGAACTGTCACCTTAGGTCATATAGGTTCACTCCTATATTCTGTGTTTTATGATTTTTCATTTGGATCTGTGATCCATTCTGAGTTAAATTTTGTGTGGGTTGTTAGGTCTATGTCTAGATTCTTTCTTTTCTTTCCTGCATGTGGATATCCAGCTGTTCCAGCACCATTTTTTGAAAAGACCACTTTGCTACATTTTATTGTCTTTGCTCTTCTGTCAAACATCAGTTGACTGTATTTACGTGGGCCTATTTCTGGGCTCTCTGTTCTGCTCCATTGATCTGTTTGTCTATTCTTTCACCAATAAAACATCATCTTGATTTTTGTAGCTTTATAGTATGTCTTGAATTCAGGTAGCATCAATCCTCCAACTTGGTTCTCCTTTAATGTTACTGGCTATTATAAGTCTTCTGCCTTTCCATATAAACTTCAATATCATTTTGTCAATATCTACAGAATAACATGCTGGAACTTTTATAGGAATTGCATTAAATTTATATATCAAGATGGAAAGAACTGACTTCTTGACAATATTGAGTCTTCCTATTCATGAACGAGAAATCTCTCTCTAATTATTTAGTTATTCTTTGATTTTGTTCATCAGAGTTTTGTAGTTTTCCCCATATAGGTCTTGTACATATTTCATTAGACTTATGCCTAAGTATTTCTTTTGGGGGATGTTAATGTAAATGGTATTGTGTTTTAATTCAAATTCTACTTGTTCATTGCTGGTATATAGGAAAGTAATTAAGTTTTGCTTTTACAAGATTAAGTCATATCCATCTTGCTTCCTGTTACCTTGCTATAATCACTTATTAGTTCCAGGAATTTTTGTGGCTATTTTTGGTTTTTGTATTTTCAACATAGATGATATCATTTGTGAAAAAAATTAGCTTTATTTCTTCTTTCCTAATCTATATACTTTTTATTCCCTTTTCTTATTTTATTGCATTGGTGAGAGTTTCCAGTACAATATTGAAAAGGAGTAGTGAGAGGGGACATCCTCGCCTCAACCTGGTATTAGTGAGAAAGCTTCAAGTGTGTCACTATTAAGTATGATATTAGCTCTAGGGTATTTTTTTATAAATACTTTTTACCAAGTTCAGGAAATTCTTCTCTAATTTACCAAGACTATTTAATCAAGAATGTGTGTTGGATTTTAATCACTTGCCAAATGCTTTTTCTGTACCTGTTGATATGATCACAGGATTTTTCTTTTTTAGCCTGTTGGTATAATGAAATACACTGATTTTTAAATGTTGAACTAGCCTTGCATATCTGGAAGAAATCCCACTTGGTTGTGGTATAGAATTCTTTTTTTTTACATTGTTGGGTTCAATTTGTTAACATTCTGTTGAAAAATTTTGCATCTATTTCATAAGAGATATTGGTTTGTATAGTTTTTCTTTTCTGGTAATGTCTTTGTCTGGTTTTGCTATTAAGGTAGTGGTGGACTCATAAAGTCAGGAAGTCTTTAATCAATTTTTTATTTGTGGCTATATGAACTCTGAAATGTCAAAATACAAGTGTAAATTTCATGAGGAATTTTCTGAACAGTTCACACTAAACAAGGAAATGTCCTTCTCAAGTGTTCATTCACTATTGAAAATAGTGCAAAGTAAGAGATAAGCCAGCAAATCCGAGATAAGCATGAGAGATGTATGATTTCCAGTATCAAAGACAATGATAAGTAACACATTTTTTGTCCAAGGGAAATTTAGATGAAAAAGACAAAGTAATGACAGCAGACATTTTAATGGCCTTCCACACTGTGGGTCATTATCAGTGTTCCAGCATAAATGACACTTGAATGTACCTCTACCAGAAGTACTTCCTGATCCCAAAATTGCAAACAAAATTTTAAGTGCCAGGAAAAATCTACTTCAGTGATAAATTATGTAGTTCCATTTACTGTTACAGAGAATGTCAAGATCTAAACACCTCACCTTATGGCAAACCAAGGTGTAAGTAATCACAATGACGGAAACCTTTCCCTTCATTTGTGCAATATTATTTTTTCTCATGTAAAAGTTATTCTTCTAAGTCTATTGAGAGTAAAAACCCTTCCAGATGAGACTTTAGAAACAATAGTAAAAATTTGCATCGTCTCTTGGATAGTGTGGAAGAAGGGAATACATTTTTTTTGTTAGTGAACAAGATATTTTAAAAAGTTGATCAAGAGATTCAATGTCATCCTGAAAAATGAAAAATAAATTATGCCAGAAAGGATGGTATTATGTGCTTGAGCATCAGATTTGAAGAGCAGGCCTTAGAGTGCCAGGGTGTGTTCAGTGCACTGGTTCGTAGTGCTGGTGTTGAGTGTGATTTTCAGTGGATGGAAATCAAAAAGTCGGGTGTGACCCTGGTAGAAGCCGTTCTGCAGTGTCAATGGACAGGGACTCTCACGGAAAGGAATTGCATATGCAGGTTCTTTGGAGAAAGTCACTGAGGCAGAGGAGGTGGAAGGTTGCCTGGGTGAGAGTGGCTGGGGGTGGGGGATCCTCACCATGACTTGGAGGTAAGCAGGAACATTACTGATGAAGGAATGGATTTAGAAGAGGACAGTCTCAGCAGTCTCCAAGATTCTAGGTTGGAATCTTAAGTCCTGAACTTTGAGGACTCTGTTTGAACTTGTTAACTCAGCAGCCTAATCGGGAGAGAGCAGGTTGGAGCTGAAGATATGTAGGCAGCAGGTTGAGTTGGTGTGATAGGAGATTCTGAGTCCCATCGGGCTGGGAGAGTCTCTCCTAAGCCTAACTGGGGAGGCTCCTGCACTGGTGTGTAAGACAGAAATATTCTCCTAGTGCAATCCTGAGTGTAACCGTGTTTCTCTACCAAAATCGATATGTCCACCAGTCCCTGAACCCATGCCAAGAGTGGTGTGTGAGGAAGTAAAAAGGACTCTTTTGCACAAGCCCAGATCCAGGAGCAGAGACTGGAATCGTCCGCCCTTGTCCTTTAGCCTTGTATTTCCAGTCCACCACTTCAAGCATGGATTCAGCCCCACCACTGTGGCAGCTCCCAGTCTCCGGATCAGTATCACAGATTTATGGGCTCCCCAGGAACATAAGACTTACAAAAGAAAGTTGGGAAAGATAGAGCCTGATACTCTGGTATTTAAAGGCAATTCATTTCATTCAGAGATCTCTGTAAACCAGACCAGGAACAATGAGGGAACGAAGAATCTCAATAGGTAAAGGTAATTGTTCATTCCTGCTCATACCTTCCAGCCGTCTCAGACATTTCTCAGAGAGTGCGTTTTTAAAATTTTTGAGAGTTGTTTTTTAGCGGAATGTTTTAAACATTGATTTTCACGTTATCATTCTCCCGAGGCCGCCTGCCAGGAGGTTCTGTTCAGCTGCTGCAATCTGCTCATCCCTGTTTTATGAAGGAAACTATGCTTAGTTGAAACTGTTTATCTCCCTTTTTTTGCATCAATATATTTCATGAAGGAATAAAGGTGTCAAATTTCAGGGTTTTTTAACCTAGAAAAGATGGGCATTTCCTAAAACTTGTCTTTGGGTTACCGAACTCAAGGTGTTTACTCAGGTATTTTCTCCTTTTCCTTGGGTATCACTTTGCCTGTCATGTGTCATTGATTAATTTATTCAATGAGGGCCCTTACCATGTACGAGCAGTAGGCACTAGGGTACTAAGCCAATCCCTAGGGTCCGAGATTTAACAGAGGTATGCTCGTTGTTGTCATGGAGCTGTGGTCAAGTAGAGAAAACTTATGTGGTATATTCTTCTAAGTGCAGTTTAACTCAAGAGCATGCTGAAGGTCACTTTGAATGTCTCTCACCTGAGCTCCTCAAGACTGAGCAAAAGAGTCCTTGAAACAGACCTGAACTTGAACCCAGGTGTCACTTATTAGCCATGGGCTCATAGTCGTGTATTTGATTTTTTACAGTCCAGGTTTTCACCACTATAATTTAGCCCCTTTGCTGTGTTGTTAGAGGGGATGAGAAAGATGCCTCAGAGGTGATTACCATGGTAGGTGATTAATGAGCATCAGTGATCTTTTCTCCCCCCCCAGCTGCAAGAATACTAAGCATATTTTTATATTGTATTTTATCATGTTCATATTCCTTATTTGTCCTGTCAGTACAACTCTTTAACTATGCATTAAATGGATTAATACCTTCAAAATACTGATAATTAGTCAAAATGGGAAGGCAGGAAATATACCATTGGAAATTTGAACAGTACAGTAGGGCGTGAATCACTGCTAATGTGCTTTTAATATGATTAAAAGAAATAAATGATGCAGTGTTCTTTATGCTGTTAATAAGCTTTTGATCTAATTTATAACAGACTATTTGCAAGAAAGTTTTTCCACCCATGAAGATCACTTCTTCTTATCCATTCAACCTATTTACAGAAAGACTCTTGATTTATTTGACAAACATGTATCAGGATATTGAATAGGACATTACTCATCTAGATAGACTGGAGCTCAGAGAGAGAGGAGGTAATTAACCCCCCACATTCAAGAGGGAAGTACTAGATTCCTCCTTGCCAGGGCTGAATAACACACAGCCAACTGTCAGGGTAGCTTCCTCCTTCCACCCCAAGTGGCCTAAGGAACGAGAAGCTGGAGGGTGAAGGAGAGGCCGCACGAGGTGACCTGTCCTCCCAGTGGCATGGCTGTCCTGGCTGAAGACAGTAGTGGAGCTTGAACGCTCCGAAGAGACCCCAAGAGTCCTTGGCATTAGGAGACGGCAGGGAGGACTCTTGGGGCAGGAGCTGGTGGAAGGAGGGAGGGCAGGGAAGCGAGTTGAGGACTGTGGCCTGGGAGGAAGCCACACATCTGCATTCAAGGCAAAGCCCAGCAATTGCCATCTACCACTCCTAGGGCCTGGCAACCACCTTACAATAAGCCACTCAGATGAGACCTTGGCATGTGTTCCCTGGCCTTCCCTCCCCTGTCCAGTCTCTGCAGAAGGAGGAGCCAACTAACGAGGGTGGCCCCAGTTCTCCTCTGTCCTGAGGGTCTCTGAGCAGGGGCCAGGCCTGGGCTGGGAGCGGGGAGATCTGAGTCAGATAGAAGGGACTTTTATGTGCCTTATGGAAAGTCCTCTCTTCCCACTGAGGTGCTGAGGCTAGACACTGCCCAGAAATTCATGTTAAATAGAAGGAAGGTGATGCTTCAAAGAATGTTGAGAAGCAGTGATGAGTGAAGTCAGGCTCGGCTTACTGCACCCACCCAAGTTCAAGACTCATGCACTGCTGAGACCATCACTGAACTCTGATTTTGGGTCATGGGGGACTCAGTTCAGAGATGCTGCTGGAGCTGAGAAAATGGGCCTGACCAGAGGTGGAAACTCATACTCCAAATTCCTTTTCATTATGGCTCCATCACGTATAATCAACCGCTCACCCTAATGTAGATCCACAGAGAGAATCAGACTTTTGGTTATTTTCCTCATCCTTCATTATCAGCCTGGAATTAATCCTGTGAGACTTGAGTAATCAAAGCTACATAATTAGAGACACTTATTGCTCAAGGGATGAAGGAAAACCCCGCCTCTGTCTCTCCGCTTCTTCCATTCACGTTACCCATGGTAACCTTGGATGCCTAGGAAGGTGCTTGGGCGCATCTGCTGATATTTTCAGCTCAAGAGATCCATTCTCTCCAACACTTGGCCATACCCATGTGGAGCTCCGGGGCAAGGGTGTTCCCGGCCCAGGGCGGGTTCCCAGTGAAACCAGTGAAACCGAAATAAGTCAAGGGAAAGGGGGGTTGGGAGAAAGGCTTTTATTCCCTATAGCCACTTGCCAGGCTTTTCCGGCCCTTGCTCACGCTCCTCTTCCCCCAGCTGCCCCTTCCCGCAGAACTCCATGGGCGGGTCCTTGGTGACTGGCAGACGCCAGGCCAATTACGTACCAGGAACAGAGGGGAGGTGGGAATAGCCATTTTCCACCCCTCCCCCCATATCAAGGGGAGGCTCTGCGGGGGTAAACATCTATTGATATGTAAGTGAACTAAGGCTAGGCAGGACATTCTGGAAATTCTGTCATTTACCCCACACCATGTATGCATCATACTCATGGACGTGCAAGCAAAGAATATGCCAGGGAAAAGGATCAGTTCCAGAGGGGTTAGAAACCTGACCGAAATACTAACAAGATCAGGAGATCAGAGACACCAAGGGCATACCTACAACTTTAGGCTCCAGAAGCGATATATCAAGGCTAATGGTCATATGTATTTTTTAATGATTCACCAATACACTTTATAAAGGAGTAATAGGGAGGATAAAAATATATCTGATAACAAAATAAAAGAGGGAAAGAGAACACAATAATTTTCCATTCCAGCCATGAATTTCCATCCGCATAGTAGTTAGTGTGTACAAATTGAATAAATATATAACTTGTACTCCGCAAGCCTAATTTCATTTAGTCCTCATAACAAGTATTATCCCCAGAGTGAGACTAAAACTTAGTGTTGTTGGATAACTTTTGCAAGACTGGACGGCTAGTTTGCGGCAAAGGCTGGATTCGACCTCACCTGCAGCTGCTCCCAAAGTGAACACTCGGAACCACTGAAGTACCCACCGCCCACGTGTGGGTGGAGCTTGGGGGCATGTCCGCTCAAGGATACCTCAGAACGATGCCTTGTCAGTTTCTTCAAACAGTTTGGCTTCAATTACTATTAAGTTATTAAGTGTCTACTATTGCAGTAATTCACTCCCCCCCATATACAATCCCTTTTCTTAATGAGAATTACCTGAATGCCTTATAGACCACAGAGGATCTGGCTGCTAGGTATTAAAGTTGCAGGTTATTTTTTGGGGGGGTGACTACAAAAAAAGAGGGAAGTGACATCACCAATAAAGAAGGGAATGTGGGTGACATAAAAATGGTGGTTTTCACACGGAAGTCTTGAGAGAGGAAGGAGGAGCGATGAGCAGACTCTGGGTCTGAATCCCACCGACGCGCAGCTGAGTGACGGGGCGGGGCGGGGGGGGGGCTGGGACTGACCCTCAGGGCTCTGAGGACAGGCACCCCGGCAGGAATGCACGTGGGGAGAGTTAGAGAGGACTAGGACGAGGCTGGAAAATACTTACAAATCATTTTCTATCTCACAAATCCACAAAACTTAGCATATAAGAAATCCTGGCATGACTCAGGGGAAAAGAGGAGAAAATTCTTAGACATAAGGATTTTATAGAGCATTTTGATGGAGGACCACCTAAAGGCAAATAGAGGCCCCCTGATCTGCTTGTAGTGCACAGTTACGCCAGAGGAATGACCAGCTTCTCATCGCCCTTACCCAAAAAAGGAAGATCTTTAAAACTGTTGGAAGAGAAAAAGGATGATAAAAGGAAACTAATTTACAAAATCCATCATCCTTCATTTACGATGGCTAGCATGACGTTAATTTTAACTTCAATTAGTAGGTGCCTTTAATATTGTATTTTTTTTTTACTGTGGAAAAATATACATAACATAGAATTTACCGTTGTATGTGTATATAGTTCATTGACATGTAAGTACGTTCATATTGTTGTGGAGCCATTCCCACCGTCCATCTCCAGAATTCTTCATCTTCTCAAACAAACTCTGTGCCCGTTAAGTACTAACATCCCACTGTTCTTGCCTCAGGCCCTGCTAACTGCAGTTCTACTTTCTGTCTCTGTGAATCCGACTACTCTAGAGACCTCAGATAAGTGGATTCATACGATATTTACCACTTTGTGCCTGGCTTATTTCACTTAGCATACTGTCTTCAAGGTTCCTCCGTGTTGTAGTATGTATCAAAATTTTATTCATTGTTAAGACTGGATCATACGTTGTGTATATATATGCTACATTGTGTTTATCCATTCATCTATCGATGGACTTTTGGGCTGTTTTCACCTTTCAGCTATTGTGAATAATGCTGCTGTGAACATGGTGTACAAATATCTTTTCAAGTCCCCACTTTCAATTCTGTTGCGTGTACACCCAGACGAGGAGCTGCGGGGTCACATGGTGATTCTATTTACCTTTCTGAGAAACCGCTGTACTGCTTTCCACAGTGGCCCAGCCATTTTACATTCCTATCAGAGTAGTACACCATATTTTGTTTTACTGGTTGTAAAAACATCTATTTTCCCTATTACATTCTCTCCACACAGATTCAGCTCTTAAGCCATGAGTTTTTCTTGGCTGGTGGCAGAGGGTGGAGGCTATTCTGGAGTAGCATTTCTGTGGTGGGATTGAAAACACTCCCATAGCAGAGCCCTTATTATTTCATTTGGTCCTTACAACACCGTGAAACAGCCTTCATTATTATCACGGTTCTCATCTGACAGGTAAGTTATTTGAGGCCCACTGGCTTATATGACTTGTAGTGTGTAATGGGAGGAGTTTGAAGTTGAGCAGATCTACCTGGCTCTGCCCTTCTGACCCTAGACACACATTACAATGTTTTTCGATGTGAAGTTATCTATGTGTGCCCTGCAGCTGGCTTCTGGAGTTGAGCCAGTCTGATATATAGGCCAGCAGGCCCTATTCTGCATGGCTTGAATCGCCTCTTCCTGCTGTTACATGCAGTGGTTTATAATCACTTATTAAAAATTTAGTTTGTGGAATAGTTGTCCATTTCCCTACTCCTCCCCCCCAAAAAGCCAATAGCTAGGGCAGATGATGAAAATGAAGAAAAAGTGAGACAAGCTAAGACACTTAGGATTCTTTGCCAGGAAATAAAAATGAGTAAATCAGAGAGTGAAATGAATTCAGCAATAGCTCAGATCTGAGGAATGAACAAGTTCACCAATTTCTCCCTACAGAAATGAGAAAAAGACATTTGTGAAACTGTTGTAAATGATCCAGCCAGTGAAAAAATTGCTCATCAAGTGAGAGATAAGACTTAAGTGAAAACTGAAAAGGGGGTTAATGTGTAGAGTGAGACTCTGCACAGGAAACACGAGACTTAGGATGGAAATGGGACTCGGCAGGAAGCCCAGATCCTGTACAAACATTTCCCCGAAGCAACAGATGGGGAAGACTCCAGCGTGGCTCCTCCACCAACCTTTGCTGGGAGTAAAGTTGATTGGAAAGCTTCAAGAAGCATTTTTTTCTTGAATGATACAAAGTAAGTAGGAGAAATGGCACCAAGGAACCTCTTGTTTGACGACCAGTTTTGTCCCACACCCAGAAAGATCCTGAAAAGGAAGCATGGTAGACCAGAACAAGAGTCCAGCTCTGTTTTAGAAACCTCTGTTGGAGGGGAAGCATCTTCACGGACATGGGAATTCAGGAGGAATGTCTGGGCTTTGGGAATGCGGTGTGCTTCATGGCCGAGCCACGGCTGCTCTCATTTCTCAAGCCCCAAGACATTTAGAATCAAGGATGAGAACTTCGTGTCCATATGAGAACAATGCTGGAAAAGCTGTGTTGGGCACATGGCATGGTTCCTTTCGTATAGTTCAACTACTTTGCCAAAGTGGCATTTGGATCTCTCAGGGGGTCTTGCCTCATGTTAGGGATGGGGACCTGGAGACTGAAATCACACTCGTGTCAGGTGACTGGGCCATACTGAAAATCCAGATCACTTTGACTCCAAAGTCTGTGCTCTTTCCATGATTCCCACCATCTTCCAGGAGCTGGGTCAGGCAAAATGATTTCCCAAAACCTTGAAATCAGGTCCAGAAAGTGGACAGGTATGAAGCCCTTCTCTGGGGAGCAGTAGAGGAGAGTGAGATGGTCCACCTACCCAGACACATCGTGGATAATAGAACAAACTCCCATAATGGAACGAGCTCCATTTTGATTTTATATGTTTTAAAGATATTTCTCTATCAATACTGTTCACAATTTAATTACAATAATTAACATAGTTTTCCAATATTATTTTTGCATTTGATTATATGCCTAAAAATGTTGCAGCTGTGTTTACCTATGTGCCTTTTGTCTTAGGCTTCATTTAAAATGAGAAGTAAATATCATTTTTATATATAGCTTTCCACTTGCTTTGTGAACTATTTTCATAATACCCCAATTTAGCCGCAAACATCCTCTGCTGTGCTCAGAGCTCTCCAATTAGGGTAAGAGCGGGACAGAAATCAGGGGACAGCGTCAGTTCCCTGGCCCTCGCAAGCGATGTTTCCAAGTGCTAGGAAAATAAATATATTTTTCTTCATAAAAACAATGTAGATAATTTGTAGTCATATTTGGCTACCCATAGCTTTGCAGGAAAAATGGAACAAAACAAAATCCCCTTGTTTTTGGCTACTCTACCTCAGAGGAGGGAAAAAGAAAACGAGTTGCTGACCAGAAGCCAATTTCATCTTGACTGTTCAAAAAAGAAAAAAGAAAAAGCCTTTGAAAGACCACATGGCACAATTCACCAGCAGAACCGAGCACCAAGCTGCCTCTCAATTTAGAGTCTGGGATTGAGCTGAAACGCGCTGGTGATCAATATACAGCAGGAAAGAAGCGAGGACTGCACTTGTGAACTTAACATACTTCGTAGACCTGGACTGCAGGTGTTAGTACCTGAAACTGCTGACAGGATTCAGGGTCGAGATATACGGGTGATTAATTCAAACGCACATAGGGAACTTTGAGTGCATTAATTTGCTGACTATGATTATTTCAGTGCAGGCTAAAGACTAAAGACTACTACAATGTAAGTTCATAAAAGTCACCTATAAAACTGTGAAACATACCTAAATGATACATCTTTGAGGAAGTCTGGGCAATAGAGTATTTTTTTTCCTAATCTAGTTTAATATTTGGAAGAGCATAGTGTGTTTACCATGGTGATCAGAAGATGTTTTGAATAAAACTTTGATGGAAGCGGAGACAGAGGTTGGGCTAGGTTGGGCTGTAGGCGGCTTGCAGGTTGGGATGGAGAGGAGGAGACTGGGGAGAAGCCAGGAGGGTGGGAGGAGCAGCTTGTGTGTCCACACACACACACACACACACACACTCACACACACACACACACCGTGGGCTCACAGGAACCCTTGCCAGCCAATGGCTCACACAAGGTGTTACTGTGGCACCTAGAAGCAGCCCTTGGCTGCACCTTCTAGGGGCCCTGATGCCTGAATAAGGACTCCCTTCCCAAGTTAAGGCCCAGTGGATGGGACATGACACAGGTTGTCCTGAGGCGATCCGGTGTACCTTCAGCCTCTAATTCCTATTTAGAAGGTAAGAGGGCAGCTCTGGAATTCAGCATTCCCAGATTCAGTTTTGGATGCGGACACCCACACTGTAATTTCCTAGCTCTGTGACCCCAGGCAGGTCACTTTACCTCCTGGAACCTTAAATTCTTAACTGTCTGGTGGACACACCAGTTGTGTGAGACATGGTAGGAATTAAATGATGCAGCATGGGCAGACTCATGTATGGCATCTCAGAGTCAGTGAGTGGTGGCTATTTAATTATAATTATTTATCAGATACCCCCTGGAAGTGAGTCGTATGAAAAATTCACCCATCCAATCAAACACCTAATACATTATTGATCACTTGGATTATAAACTCACATAAAGTAGCTGAGAACTATTTTGACCAGCATGGAAAGAACAGTTGGAAGACCTAACACATGGTGTTTGTGGCTATTTTCTCAAGTCAGATGAGAACAGTGGATATTGAATTAGACTTTGACATCCCTGCCCCATTTGGGTACTACCTTGTAAATATGTAAACAGCCATACTCAGATGAAAACCCCCAAATTTGTAGAGTTTCTCAGAGTCTTCATGAGGAAAAGATTATCTGATAGCACACTTTTTTTGTTGTGACAATGAACTCAGTATTTAACAGTGTCAGAGGAGATCTTTTACCCTCCTCAACCACATGTAAGGTAGCTTGGTGTTGGTGAGCTGAAACTGAAGACATTAGTTCTCTTACTGACATAGACTCCCTAAGTGTCCAGCTGCATATTTTTTTATCTAGCTGGTCAGAAACATCTCCCTCTTTCTCACTGAGTAACTGATTTCCAGGCGTACATTTGAAAAAGGAGTTCAGATTTCTTATATTTGAACTATGTAATGTGCTATTTAATTGCACAGTTTTCCTTTAAATTGATACTTTTTTGCATTGATCTTTGTAACTACCTCTCTCATTTGTGCAATAACTTAAACTTTTTTTTTATTAAGGTATCGTTGACATACACTCTTATGAAGGTTTCACATGAAAAAATTTGTGGTTTCTACATTCATCCATATTATCAAGTCCCCCCCATACCCCACTGAAGTCACTGTCCATCAGCGAAGTAAGATGCCACAGAGTCCCTACTTATCTTCTCTGTGCTACACTGTCTTCCCCGTGATCCCCCCACACCATGTGTACTAAACATAATACCCCACAATCCCCTTCTCCCTCCCTCTCCACTCACCCTCCCCCACCCCTGTCCTTTGGTAACCTCTAGTCCCTTCTTGGAGTCTGTGAGTCTGCTGCTATTTTGTTCCTTCAGTTTTGCTTTGTTGTTATACTCCACAAATAAGAGAAATCATTTAGTATTTGTCTTTCTCTGCCTGGCTTATTTCATTGAGAATAATACCCTTTAGCTCCATTCATTTTGTTGCAAATGGAAAGATTTGTTTTCTTCTTATGGCTGAATAAGATTCCATTGTGTATATGTACCACATCTTCTATATCCATTCATCTGCGATAGACACTTAGGTTGCTTCCATATCTTGGCTATTGTAAATAGTGCTTTGATAAACATAGGGGTGCATATGTCTTTTTGAATCTGAGATTTTGTTTCCTCTGGGTAAATTTCCAGAAGTGGAATTCCTGGGTCAAATGGTATTTCTATTTTTAGTTTTTTGTGGAACCTCCATATTGCTTTCCACAATGGATGAACTAGCTTACATTCCCACCAGCAGTGTAGGAGGGTTCCTCTTTCTCCACATCCTCGCCAGCATTTGTAGTTCCTTGTCTTTTCGATGTTGGCCATCCCAACTGGTGTGAGGTGACATTTCATTGTGGTTTTAATTTGCATTTCCCTGTTAATTAGCGATGTGGAGCATCTTTTCATGTGCCTGTTGGCCATCTGATTTTCTTCTTTGGAGAAGTGTCTGTTCATATACTCTGCCCAGTTTTTAATCAGGTTATTTACTTTTTGGGTGTTGAGGCATGTGAGCTCTTTATATATTTTGGATGTTGACCCATTATCAGATATGTTATTTATGAATATATCCTCCCATATTGTAGGATGCCTTTTTGTTCTACTGATGGTGTCCTTTAGTTTGATGTAGTCCCATTTGTTCATTTTTGTTTTTGTTTGCCTTGTCTGAGGAGATGTGTTCTGGAAAAAGTTACTCATGTTTATATTCAAGAGATTTTTGCCTGCATTTTCTTTTAAGAGTTTTATGGTTTCATGGCTTACATTCAGATCTTTGATCCATTTCAAGTTTACTTTTGTGTAGGGAGTTAGACAATAATCCAGTTTCATTCTCTTACATGTAGCTGTCCAGTTTTGCCAACACCAGTTGTTGAAGTGGCTGTCATTTCCCCATTGTATATCCATGGCTCCTTTATCATATATCGTTTGACTATATATGCTTAGGTTTATATCTGTTCTTGTGCCAGTACCAAATTGTTTTGATTACTGTGGCTTTGTAGTAGAGCTTGAAGTTGGGGAGCATATTCCCCCCAGCTTTATTCTTCCTTCTCAGGATTGCTTTGGTTTTTTGGGGTCTTTTGTGGTTCTATATGAATTTTAGAACTACTTGCTCTAGTTCATTGAAGAATGCCATTGGTATTTTGATAGGGATTGCATTGAATCTGTACATTGCTTTAGGCAGGATGGCCATTTTGAAAATATTAATTCTTCCTATCCATGAGCACAGGATGTATTTTCCATTTATTGGTGTCTGTTTTAATTTCTCTCATGAGTGTCTTGTAGTTTTCAGGGTATAGGTGTTTCACCTCCTTGGTTAGGTTTATTCCTAGGTATTTTATTCTTTTTGATGCAATTGTGAATGGAACTATTTTCCTAATATCTCTTTTGCTAGTTCATCATTTGCATATAGGAATGCAACAGATTTCTGTGTATTAATTTTTTATCCAGCAAATTTGCTGAATTCAGCTATTCTTATAGTTTTCAGGTGGATTCTTTAGGATTTTTTATGTACAACATCATGTCATTTGCAAACAGAGACACTTTAACTTTTTCCTTCCAATCAGGGTGCTTTTTATTTCTTTGTGTTGTCTGATTGCCATGGCTAGGACCTTCAGTACTATGTTGAATAAAAGTGGGGAGAGTGGGCATCCTTGTCTTGTTCCCGATCTTAAAGGAAAAGCATTTAGCTTTTCTCTGTAAGTATGATATTGGCTGTGGGTTTGTCACATATGGACTTTATTCTGTTGAGGTACTTGCCCTCTATACCCATTTTGTTGAGAGTTTTTATCATGAATGGGTGTTGAGTTTTGTTGAATGCTTTTTCAGCATCTGTGGAGATAATCAGGTGGTTTTTGTTCTTTTTGTTGATATGGTGGATGATGTTGATGGATTTTTGAATATTGTACCATCCTTGCATCGCTGGAATGAATCCTGCTTGATCATGATGGCTGATCATTTTGATGTATTTTTGAATTCGGTTTGCTAATATTTTGTTGAGTATTTTTGCATCTATACTGGTTCTGTAATTTTCTTTTTTTGTGGTGTCTTTGTCTGGTTTTGGTATTAGAGTGATGCTGGCCTCATAGAATGAGTTTGAAGTATTCCCTCCTCTTCTACTTTTTGGAAAACTTTAAGGAGGATGGATATTAGCTCTTCCTTAAATGTTTGATGAAGTTCAGCAGTGAAGCCATCAGGTCCAGGGATTTTGTTCTTAGGTAGTTTTTTGTTTACCAATTCAATTTCATTGTGGGTAATTGGTCTGTTCAGATTTTCTTTCTTTCTGGGTCAGCCTTGGAAGGTTGTATTTTTATAGAAAGTTGTCTATTTCTTCTAGGTTATTCAGTTTGTTACCATATAATTTTTCATAGTATTCTCTAATAATTATTTGTATTTCTGTGGTGTCCGTAATGATTTTTAATTTCTCATTTCTGATTTTGTTTATGTGTGTAGACTCTCTTTTTTTTCTTGATAGTCTGGCTAGGGGTTTATCTATTTTGTTTATTTTCTCAAAGAACCAGCTCCTGCTTTCATTGATTCTTTCTATTGTTATATTCTTCTCCATTTTATTTATTTCTGTTCTAATCTTTATTATGTCCCTCCTTCTTCTGACTTTGAGCCTCATTTGTTCTTCTTTTTCTAGTTTCATTAATTGTGAGTTTAGACTGTTCATATGGGATTGTTTTTCTTTCCCGAGGTACACCTGTACTGCAGTATACTTTCCTCTTAGCATGGCCTTCACTGCATCCCACAGGTTTTGCAGTGTTGAGTTATTGTTGTCATTTGTCTCCATATATTGCTTGATCTCTGTTTTTATTTGGTCATTGATCCACTGATCATTTAGGAGCATGTTGTTAAGCCTCCATAGGTTTGTGGGCTTTTTCATTTTCTTTGCATAGTTTATTTCTAGTTTCATACCTTTGTGGTCTGAGAAACTGGTTGGTACAATTTCAATCCTTTTGAATTCACTGAGGCTCTTTTTGTGACCTAGTATATGATCTATTCTTGAAAGTGTTCAATGTGCACCTGACAAGAATGTGTATTCTGTTGCTTTTGGGTGGAGTTTTCTGTAGATGTCTGTTAGGTTCATATGTTCAAATGTGTTGTTCAGTGCCTCTGTCTCCTTACTTATTTTCTGCTTGGTTTATCTGTCCTTTGGAGTGAGTGGTGTGTTGAAGTCTCTGAAAAATGAATGGATTGCATTCTATTTCCCCCTTTAATTCTGTTAGTATTTGTTTCACATATGTAGGTGATCCTGTGTTGGGTGCATAGATATTTATAATGGTTCTTTCCTCTTGTTGGACTGACTCCTTTATAATTATTTAATGTCCTTCTTTGTCTCTTGTGACTTTCTTTGTTTTGAAGTCTATTTAGTCTGATACAAGTACTGCAACTCCTGCTTTTTCTTCCTATTATTTGCATGAAATATCTTTTTCCATTCCTTCACTTTTATTCTGTGCATGTCTTTGGGTTTGAAGTGAGTCTCTTGTAGGCAGTATATAGTTGGGTCTTGTTTTATTATCCACTCTGTAACTCTATGTCTTTGGATTGGTGCATTCAGACCATTTACATTTAGGGTGATTATTGATAGGTATGTACTTATTGCCATTTCAGGCTTTAGATTCGTGGCTACCAAAAGTTCAAGATTAACTTCCTTACTATCTAAGAGTCTAAGTTAACTCACTTAGTATGCTATTACAAACACAATCTAAAGTTCTTTATTTTTTGTCTCCTCCTTTTTCTTCCTCCTCCATTCTTTATATATTAGGTATCATATTCTGTACTCTTTGTCTATCCCTTGACTGACTTTGGGGGTAGTTGATTTAATTTTGCATTTGCTTAGTAATTAATTGTTCTACTTTCTTTACCATAGTTTTATTATCTCTGGTGACAGCTGTTTAGCCTTAGGAACACTTCCTTCTATAGCAGTCTCTCCAAAATACACTGTAGAGATGGTTTGTGGGAGGTAAATTCTCTCAGCTTTTGCTTATCTGAAAATTATTTAATCCCTCCTTCAAATTTAAATGATAATCTGCCAGGTAGAGTATTCTTGGTCAAGGCCCTTCTGTTTCATTGCATTAAATACATCATGCCAGTCCCTTCTGGCCTGTAAGGTTTCTGCTGAGAAGTATGATGATAGCCTGCTGGGTTTTTCTTTGTATGTGATCTTATTTCTCTCTCTGGCTGCTTTTAATAGTCTATCCTTATCCTTGATCTTTGACATTTTAATTATTATATGTCTTTGTGTTGTCTTTCTTGGGTCCCTTGTGTTGGGAGATCTGCGCACTTCCATGGCCTGAGTAACTATTTCCTTCCCCCAACAATTACCTCCTCAAAGACACTTTCTATCCCTTTTTCTCTCTTTTCTTCTGGTACCCCTATAAATGCGAATATTGGTCCGTTTGGATTAGTTACACAGTTCTCTCAATATTCTTTCATTCCTAGAGATCCTTTTCTCCTTCTGTGCCTCAGCTTCTTTGTATTCCTGTTCTGTAATTTGTATTTTATTTATCATCTTTTCTACTTCATCTAATCTGCTTTTAAATCCCTCCACTGTTTGTTTCATTTTGGATACTGTACTTTTCAAACTTTCTCTGTCTTTATTGAATTCCTCCCTGAGTTCTTGAATATTTTTCTGTAGCTCCATGAGCATGTTTATGATTTTTATTTTCAAGGAAGATTGTTGATTTCAGTTTCACTTAGCCCTCTTTCTGGTGTTTGAGCAATTTTTGGCTTGTACCAGTTTCTTTTGCCATTTCATATTCCTACTGATTACTATGAAATAATAAGTTTGTGTCAGCAGCACCCTCTAATGTCCAGAAGCTCTACTCTCTGGAGCTTTCCAACCTCTGGAGTGATGGTGGGGATTGCAGACAGGCAGCACCAGTGCCCGGTGGGAGGAAAGAGTTCTTTCTTACTTCCCAGATGCAGTGCTTGCCTCCACTGCCAGGGTCAGTAGGCTTGGCATGCAGGGAACAGCCTCCATGCTATGCCCTTGTAGCTGCCCTAGGCAGGGTCGCCCTCTGGCTGGACTGGATTAATGGTGGGGGTGTCCGATTTCCATGGTGCCAGCTGGGAGGAGGGAGCAGCAGGCTGCATATCGCGGAGGGAAACCTCATAGCTGTGTTGCCCCCAGGGGGATGGAGCACCTAAAGCTCCTGAAAGTTCCCAACCTGCTGGGGAGAGTGCACCCAGATAATTTTGTCCACTTGTCCTGTTTCTTGAGCAGCAAGATCTGTGCAATCCTTGCCCCTTTGGCAGCCTTCTTGCTTTTAGGAAGGCTCTCAGTCTGCCTGCCTTTCTTTTGTCCCAGAGCAGCCAGATGTGGATCCTTGTTTCCCACAAGTGGTTGGAATCTCAGTGTCTCCAAGTATTCCACCTCTTTTAGTTTTCCAACCCCACTAATTTTCAGAGCACCATGTCATGTAGGTTCGTGCTCCCAGAGCAGATCTCCAGGGCTGGGTGTTCAGCAGTCCTAGGCCTCCACCCCCTCCCTGTTGCATTTCTCTTCCTCCCTCCGGTGAGCTGGGGTGGGGGAAGGCCCTGGGTCCCTCTGGATCATGGCTTTGGTACTTTACCCTTTTCCTTGAGGTCTGTTGTTTTCCCCAGGTGTAGGCAGTCTGGCATAGCCTTCTTTCCTGTTTCTCTTTCAGGATTAGTTGTATTTGCTATATTTTCATATTACATGTAGTTTTGGGAGGATGTTTCTGTCTCATCTTTCATGCCACCATCTTTCTCTTCATCCTCAATAGCTTAAATTTAAAAATAAATTTGAGAATAAAAGTGAAATAACTTAAAGAAAAAATAATATGTAATTGCAAGTATGCATGAATATTGCAAAATGGAGATGTATATTATAGTAACTAGAGTTTGGAAATAGTAATTCAGGGTATATACATATACTATTGATGCAAGAGGAGGCTCTGCATATTATTTTTTATTCAATATATTTTTAACTCATACATTCTCATTTTATTAAATTCAAGAATAGGTATTACATAGTTTAAACAGGGTCTCTATATTTCCATGGATAACAATTCATACACATGCTTCTAGTCATATAATTTTTACAAGAAAGGGATTGAAGTACACTCATTGGTTGCAACTTGGATTTTTCATTTATACTAAATCTGAGACATTCTTCCCTGTAAGCAAACATGACTTATTCATTTAATTTTTAAATACCTGCACAGTATTCCTTAATACAGATGAAACGTAGTTTATTTCATTGCTCCTTTTTCATATGCATTGGACTTCCAATTTGGAAATATTACAAATATCAAAATATTTGTACATATGCTTAAATATTTTGGTGAGGGATTTCTAGAAGTAGAATTGCTGGGCCAAAGTTCTTTATTTTTTAGAATTTATAGCTATGATAGAATTTTCTTCAAAAAGCTTTTTCTATTTACAAAATTCAATACAGCATTGTGTGGTCTGATATTTCAGTTCTGTCTTTATTGTTACTATTCTTTCATCATTAAGGAATATGGGCCTCTAAATATCCTTATTATCTACTTGGGTTTCTTCACCTGTAATGTGTCTATTCATATCCTTTATCCATTATTATTTTACATTTATTTGGTGTTTACTTATTCTCACTCGATATATAGAATTTCTTTTTAAGTATTTTGGCTATGCATCATATTTGTGTGTGTGTGTGTGCATGCGTGGATGTGCGTAATAAAAATATTTTTGCAACTGAGAAAATGATTTTTAATCTTTTCTTCATAAAAAAAGATTACATTTTATGTAGGTATGTTTGTCATTCTTTTTCTTTAAATCTGAATTTAAAATTTCTTTGAATCTCTTATAAAAATCTTGTTCTTACCAAAATGTTATTTAAAAATAGGCTTCCCTATTTTCTTCTCATAGTATTTCTTATAACTCCATCAGGACTGTGTTTTTGTATTATATGGAAGAAGGCTAACTTTGCTTTTCTCTAAATTTTCTAACACTTTGTTTTCCTTACCTAGTTTATTCTGTCTCACTGACTTGAGATTTTAATAAAGAATTGTTGTATTATTTCAGATAGGTTAGGCTTTAGCACAGCACCACATTAATCCCAAATCTCAGTGGCTACACAGAAATATTTCTTATTTTTCTCTCACTCGTACCCATGTGTGGGAAGGCGGCATGTGCTCAGCTCCATGTAGTTGCTGGGGAACCAGGCTGATGGAGGCTCTGCCATGCGGCTGCACAAAGGGGACATGTGTCCTTCTTGATCACAGCACCACAGGTGAAGCTGAAGGACTCTTCACTGCTCAGCCTCGGAGCAGCTGTCTCAGGTCCCTTCTGCTCACATACCTTGGCCAGAACTAGCATGCGAGTCTTGCTGAATGGAGAGGAGATGAATTGGTTAAGATGGTCTTGCAGATCCAAACTGTTCTCTTTCTAAAGTTGGAGAGTGAGAATTCCGAGAGCAGTTCTGATAGGAGGGTTTACAAACAAGTAGAGAGGATTCATGGGGTTATCTAAACAAATGATCTGAATCCATTCCAGTTCCGTATTTAGAAACCAAGGGTTGGGAAAGCAGGAGAGACCTGTGTTTAGAGTGTTGCTTTTTCTGACACATTATATATAACAATAAATAAATATATGCAATGGAAGCCAAATTCAGTGATTTGTAAATAAAATCATTAGTGTGTCCATGCTTTTGTAAAGTCTTATCTTCATGTTAAAAATTTTAATTGTTCAACTTTAAATTTCTAATTGTTTACTGTTACCTTATTTTCAGACTCTTAAGTTATATTTGAACCATTATCTTTTATGCTACATGTAATAAAGATCTTCAGATATACAGTATCACAGAAGGTATTAAATTTCTGTGTCACTATTTCCATTTTTGTAAAATGCAGATGATAGTAATGTATCTATATCAAAACGTGCACATTAAATAAGTTAATGTATATAAGGAATTTGACATATAGTGTTATGTAAGTACAGAATATATATATATATATATAAATTATTATAATAGTTTCATGGTTGATTATTTTGAAAATTCTAGGTAGAAAACAATGTTATTCAAAATCATTGTCTCAGATTGGGTTTTTTAGAAACACAGCCTGGTGGGAACTGGTGTGGGTGGTTTCTAGAGAGAGTGTGCTGCGAGGTGGGCCTGTGGGAGGGTGAGGGAGCAGGCCCGGGCAGGGGAGGGAGCTGGGCCGAGGTGTGGGCTCAGCGGCGGGTGGCCTCTTGGGGGCTGGCTTCCACAGTCCCGCGGCAGTCAGTCGTCGGCTGCAGGCTGTCCCGGGAAGGCGGACTCTGCAGGCATTTCTGAGCGCCTTGGCTGCCTTCCTCGGACGCCAGGTCTCAGGACGTGGGACATTTGCGAAGTGCTAGAAGCCAACACACACAGTGGGTGGGGCCGGAGTCCCCTGACCGGACAGGAGCCCTGGGTGGACGCCAGAAGCCCTGCTTGGAGCCAACTTCTCAAACTTCAGAACACGTCCTAACCTCCTGAGGACTTGTTAGAACACACCTTGCTGTTTCTACCCTGAGTTTTTGATTCAGGAGGTCTGCCAGGGGGGCTGGATAGCTTGCACTGACAAGGTGACACTGCTAATCCAGGGGCCACACTTTGGGAAATACTGTTCTATGCTTTTCCACACTTATTTTTTTCTTATCTCATTTATAGCTCACAACCTCAAGAGCTAGTGAGCGTCATTTTCTTGTTTCTGTCCTTGGTGGGAGTGTCTCTAGTGATTCACCCTTCACAGGGTACTGGTTGTGGTTAACTGGGAGATTCCTTTCAGCAGGTTTAGAAAATTCCCTTCTGTTTCCAGAGAAAGCTGCTTACCAGGAAGATATGCTGAAATTTATCAAGTGTTTTTCCAGTAACTATTGTGATAATCATGTTTCTTTTTTCTATTTATTCAAATTACCAAACAGTGAAAGTTCTTTGAAGTCCTGTTTTAAATCTTGCTTATTTTATATATTTTCTTCTTTAAATACACTGATTAATTCAATTTACTAAAAAATATTTAAGGATTTTGTGTTCATGACGGTGACTTACTCTTTTATTTTCATTATTTTCTCTCCTTCCTTCCTTCCTTCCTTCTTTCCTTTATCTTGCTGTCCTTTTTATCTCTTGGTTTCAAAACTGTGCTACCTTCATAGCATGAGTTGCAAATTAGCCTCATATTCTCTGTGGCTTGGAATATTTGTGTAATATAAAAATGATCTCTTTTGTTTGGTAGAATTGCCTTATAAAACTGTAGGTTTGGTGTTTCTTTTGGATCTAGATGCTATATGACATTAGGATTGCTCCTATATGCTTTGTAATCCTTTTTGTTACATAATATATTATTTAAATATAAATATAATACTTAAAATTATAATATACAGAAGATTTACAAAGATAATGAATTCTCATAGAATTTTTACCTTGCTTCCCTTAATGTAACATAACCATTGCACATTTGTCAAAACTAAGAAATAAACATTAGAGCAATACTATTAACTAAACTACAGACTTGACTTTGCCAAATTTTTCCACTAATATTCTCTCTCTCTGTCAGGTTCCAACATTGATGCCACAGGACATTTAGTCACCATGTCTCCTAGACTCTTCCGGTCTGTGACAGTTTCTCATTCTTTTCTTATACTTCACTGGTTTTGAAACTTTTGAAGAATTTTGGTCAGATATTTTGTAGGATGTCACTAAATTTGGGTTTGCTGTTTTCTCATGCTCAGATTGGATTTATAGGTTTTGAGGAAGAAATCTCCAGAGATGAGGTACCTTTTTCATGTCATCTTATTGGGGATACATAGTATCATCATGACTTATTATTGGTAATCTTCATCTTTATTATGTGGTTAAATGTTTACCAGACGTCCTCACAAAAAGTTTGTAGTGTTTTCTTTTCTACACTGAATTCTTTGGAAGCAAGTCATTAAGCCTAACTTCTCCTCAAGTGAAGGAAAATTAAATTTAACCTCCTTGAGAGGGTTATATCAACAATTTTTAAAAAATTCTTCTGTAAGAAAGACTTTTTTCTTGTGGCTCATTTTATATTTATATCCATTTATTTATTTATATGACCATGAGCTCATGGATCCTTACTGATTGGAACAATCCAGTGCTGTCATTATTTATTTTGGTGCTCAGGTTGTCCCAGCTTTGGTAACTGTGGGAGGGGCTCTTTCAGGTTTACTCCTATTTTTTTTTTCACATGTCTTTCATCCTTTTTTTTTTTTTGTCAGTACTTTCTTATTTTTGTCACTACAAAATTCTCTTAGTTCTTAGTTTTTCATTTCTTTACCCATAACCTAGAATCAGCCATTTCTCTAAGGAGCTTTGGATTCTTTTATTAGAGAATAGTATTTAGAAGCCAAGATCCGGGGACTAGGTGTGGTGATTGTTACTAAGGTGTCACCGCTTCTTGACGCTCTCGCTGGATACAACTAGGAAATATGTGTATGTGAATTAACTTGTGTATGCAAACATATCTATAATTAGCTCTGTACTTTTCACTCTTCAGTCTTGCAAACTCTTTTTTAAAAATTTACAATTCATGTTTTACTGACATTTATTTAACTAGATTTAAAATTTTCAGTGATAATTCATAAAATGCTGAAATTTTCCATTGAAATCATTCATAAACTGTATCTTACATCCTTCTACCTTGCTAAAAATCACTATTAGTTCTAGTAGTTTTTAGATTCCTTAGGATTTTCTACATACATAATAGTGCCATCTAATGAAAAGGAGGATTTTTACTTCTTTCTTTGCAATCATTATTTTTGTCTCTTTTTCTTACCTTACTACATTGGCTAGGACCTCTAGTATCATCTTGAAAAGAAGTTGTATAAGTAAACATCCTTGTCTTCATCCCAAAATATTAACTTTGAAATATCATATCAGCTTTTCACTTCAGGAACAGACACCACTTGGTCCTGATGAGTCTCCTTCATATCTATGTATTGCTGGGTTTCATTTGTCAATATTTTGTCTAGGATCTTTGAGTGTTTATGAGGGACAGGGATATTTGTCTGTAATTTTCTTGTAATGTCACTGCCAGATTTTGATATCCCATTTACTTCTTTCTTTAATTTTGTGTTTTCTTAGTCCAGATTCTAAAATGTTAATCGGCCTGACTTAGGCCCTGAGCATATTCTTCTCTTTGCATGGCTCCCCAGGTACGGACTTCCAACCAGTGTGGCTTTCGTGTTCTGCTTCATCATTTCGCATGAATCCAAAAATATTCATTGAGTTACTGTGCACTAGGAACTGTTTTTGACACTTGTCAGAAGGTGCAGGAGAACTTATCAAAGTGAAAATCAAACCAGACCAGCACTCATGAATTTAATATCTCAGTATTTTAAATGATTCTACCAGAATACTTAGTGGCACCCTAACTCAAGGATTTTACGTTCTGCCGAACATGTATAATCCTTATTCATATGGTCTGCACCGTTCCAGACCCTCAGTACCATTTGTTCCACTAGCTTTGGAGCAAGGACTACTTCACGCCCACTCCCTCTCGGGTGTATTCTCTCCTACTGCTCATTCTGTGTCTGTACTCCTCTCATCCAAGGTCTCAGGGCTAAAAAGTCACCCAAGTGTTGTACCTAAAGAAAACCAATGCAAGCACTCAAATAAGTTAGGAAAGGATTTTCCCCACCCCGACAGCCAGGTAGTTCATAATTATTTTTTTATTTATCCAACAAATATTTGAGTGCCAATCATATGCTAGATATAATACTCGTATATATTGTACTAGATCCTAGACAACTGATTGTAAGTAAGGGAGGAATTCAAGCTTTCCTAGAGTTGATATTCCATTGGGACAAGATACTAATTAAGAAACATACAGCTTCTAGTACTGCCAAGTGCCATGAAGAACATAACAGACTAGTTGTGATGGAGAGTGTTAGGAACCAGGACAGAAATTCATAGATTCTCACGGAAGGCCTCCAGGAGGGGGCATTTTATGTGAGACCTGAATAATCTGAACAGTAAGGTGAGTCAAGTGTGGGGGGGGAGGAGATCCCAGATGGGGCAGGTGGGAAAGCCTTGATGTGGGGACAAGCATGGCGTATTGCCAGGACAGGAGGAGGTCAGGTCTCGGTGATCACAGGGGAGCACGTGTGAGGTATGGACAGAGCACAGGCAGAGCTGTGCCAGGATGGTGAGGCGTTTGGAATTTATGGTAAGTATAACTGGAAACCATCAAGGGCTTTAAGCAAGGACGTGAGCTGAGCTCCTCCTTAGACCTTTTAAAGGGTCCATTCTGACTGCTGTGTGGAGAATGAATAAGGGGGAATTCTAGAAGTGGAACCCGAGAGACTAGTAAGTAGCCATGATAGCAGCCCAGGTGAGAGACAGCATCACGGCTTGGTCTGAGGTGATTTTAATGAAAACAGAGGTTGACACACTTGTGGTATATATTTGGAAGAGGAACAAATGAAATCAGATGGTGATTATCCATGAGGTGTGGGGAATAGTAAAGAATTAACGACTCCTAAGTTGTTAGTTTGAGCAACTGGGTCAGTGGTGGTACCATTCACTGCGATGTGGAAGACTCGGGGAGGAACAGATTTGGTGGTGGTATGGAGTACAAATTAGGAGCTGTATTTTGAAACTGTTAAGTTTTAAGAATGTGTGGTATATGTCAAGTAGGCGATTATGCTTACAAATCTGGAATACAGGGAAGTCAGATGTGGGATGTAATTTTGAGCTGCAAGGAAGGTGATATTAATTACTAGACATGAACTGCACTCCTTAAATATCATCAGAATTGCTCTTGAAATTCTCTGTGGGGGATGCCTTGCTTGAGACTGACTAACCACCTCTTACTGAGCCCAGCACAGCCAGATTTTGCTCCTGTTTTGGAGATTTAACTGTTTCTAGCTGTTTTTTGGTGAGGTCAACAACCTGTGCTTGGCAGCCATGTTGAAAGAAAAAGGTGTATCTGAAGACACTGTTGTCACCTCCAGCATGTAACCTAATAGATGTTTCAAAGTAGTATATCCAAAATAGAATTTCCGATTTCTTCCCAGAAACTCTCATATTTGTTTCTACCTAATGACTCCTTCCTAATGAATGGTATCTCTATCCACCTTGTGGCTCAAACAACCATCGAAGTATAACTTCCTCTCTTGAGACGCTCACAGAAACAGACTGAAGGAGTGGAAGGTTTTACTTCCTCTTCCATTTACTTTGAGGATAAATAGGCAAGTGTAGGGGCCGGCCTCTAGCATGGCTCGTAGTGATCCCAGCCTAGGAGTTCAGTCCCGCTGTCGTCCCTTACCACACTGTGCCAGGGTTGGTCTGTGTGATGAAATAGAATATGGTAGAACTGATGGGAAGTCACTCCCAAGGTCAGGTCATGAAAGACCCCAGCTTCCACCTAGAGCTCTCTGTCTTGGATAACCAAACTTATCAACCACCCCTGGATCTTATCGTGCTCTGGGGGGAAGCCATTTGTCTCTCTTGAGGACATTCAGGTGGCCCCTGTGAAGACTGGACCCACAGGAAGAGTAACAGAGACTTCCAGGCAACTTCTAGTGGGGCTTGGAAGAGGCTTCTCCAGCCCTTTTAAGGCTTTAGATAATGTAGACCTGGCCAAGAGCTTGACTGCAACCTCATGAGAGACCTTGTGCCAGAGCTGCCCAGCTAAGCCACACCCCCAGAGTTTTGACTCTTAGAAACTGTCTGAGATGATAAATGTTGTCTTAAGCCACTAAGTTTTGGGGTAATTTGTTATGTGTGTATCACTACTGCAGTGAGGGAGTGTGCCCATCTGTATAAGCTGTCTCTGGCTCTGAATTTGGTTTCTCTTTCCGTCCACTTTGCCACACTGCCACTTGTCTCACTGCTCCGCTTGGGGACCACTGCCTCCCGTGGCAGTCATCCTTTTAAATATGAAAAAAAGGACACCGCACAGTGAGTCAGAAAGCACACCACTGACTTGCCCCTTCCCTGGCTCAAGGCTTCCGTTGTTTTGTATCATGTCAGCGAAAGAGAAAATGAAAAATGGATTCTTTCCTTATAAAATTAAAGACTTTATGGGTTCCTCAATATCTTTGATTATTTCTGAAATTTAATGCTAATGAATGACAATAATGCTAATGCCCTTTACTTCCAAAAGAAAATAGAACATGTCATTTGTAAAGCAAATTGGACATTATTTAATCCGCCTGCTCATTTTTTCAGAGGGAGCCCCCGAAGTCAGAGTAAGGGAGTGAATGACCAACACTTCCTCAACCGCTGAGTCAGACCTGGGGTGAGAGCTCAGGTGTTCCCATTCAGCGCTTCAGCCACACAGCATGAGCACCAGCCTGGAAGGCAATGGATTCATATCCGTTATCCCTCATTGATGAGAAGGGGCCACACTGCTTCCCATGGGCCGGCACCTTCCTAAGTTTGCTAAATCCATGAATTCGCTCACTTGTCATTGTAACTCTGCCAGTATTACTACTGCCATTTTGCAAATGGGAAAATGAGACCCAGTGAGGTTCAGTGACTTGCCAGTTTGCACTCTTATTAATTGGAGAGTCTGAAATTTGAATACAGGCAGTCTGATTGCAGCGTCTGTCTTCCTGTGTTGATATTATTATCTATGTGCCTTGAGAACACTTTGTTTTCTCTTCTACACGTTCATATGCAGCAACCTACTGCATACCCTATTCTAAAATGTTCAACAAAGTTGAGAGTCTGACTTCAATCTCTTTCTACCATTAATACTACAATATTACTTGAAATTGGAAACTGCCACATATTGCCTCAAACTTTTTTTTCTAGTTAGAATGAGACATATATACACTTCTTTATTGCAGGAAAAATAGTAAGTGGGTAGAAATGTTATTAAAATATCCTGGAACATTGTAGATGGCAATAGTTTCTGTATTCGGCTTCTCTTGATGAGCGTATCCTGCAGAGTGGAGAAATGCTTGTGAAGTTAGATTAAGGCCAATTGTAAGTCATCGCTTAGGTCTGGCTCCTAAGCCAAATTCCAGATGTGATTTCATGAATACACCTTCATCTCCACTCATAACTCTGTGCTGACCCCTCAAAATGCATTTTGGATAGCTGATGCTAATTATAATGTGGTGCTAATGGCCTTAAAGGGGGCTGAAATGACCCAAGTGAACTTGCTTTTAGTTTAAATGTAGGGCCAGGAGGCTCTAAGGCTAGTCTGCAGCCTCATCAGCCATCTGTCCAGAGCGATCGTCCTGTTTTTACCTCCGGCTCTTCATTCCTCATTCAGTGATGAGCTTGGAGATGACTCTCTAATGTTGGTGGAAGAACTGTCTAGCATGTTGTCTGAGGAGAATAAGGATGGTTTCAGACTTGCCTGAAAACAGTAGTTAGTAAAAAGAGAGGCAACTCTGTTTTATTTCTAAACACACAGGAAGAATGAAGCCATGTTGAGAGGGCTGTGCTGTCATTCTGTGTGTCAGCCTGCGGAGCTGGGCTCTCAGGGACTCCAGATTCTGCCACCCTGGCTTTGCCTGCGGAAGAAAGCTCCAGGGGAGCATTCCTTACTGAAGGAACATCTCCTGAGGATGTAGTCTGGCCAGGCACTGTGTGTGGCTCCAGGGAAGCCATGAAAGTGGCACGGTTCCCATATGCTCGAGGAGTTCATGGCCAGTTACTCAGGACCTGCCTGGAACTCCAGCCGCATGTGGGACACTTTCCATTGGCACCTATCTGAGCTGCATTCAACATGCAAATAACGTTAAAAAAAAAAAACCCTGAACTTCGGCAGTTTCCCAAAGCAATGCAAGTATGGTGACAAGGTACTGCAGGGAATTAGGAGGCGACTGACTGACACAGGACCCGTATGCAGAAGGTGCCCCAGAACGCCGGCCACACAGGTTGTCCAGTGACACGGGGGAAAGGGAGGCTGGTGACAGTTCCCCTGGGGAGCTGAAGGAGGATTCACCCCTGACCCAATGGTTGCCCTGAAGAGGAGTCACAGATGGGCAGCATTTCAGGAAAGGATCCCTCAGCAAGCTAGGGTGCCTTTTTCTCTTTTTTTCATACTGACTCTGTTCTTTTGATACAAAGTTAAGCTATTGTCTCTATCTCTAAAATTTCATGTTTGTCAAATTGAAAACTGCTTTTCTTATGCTCTTGATGGTCTTATGTTTGAGGTTTTTTTATTTTGACATTCTTAAACATTTTCTTGTGGCTGTATCTTGTAGATAACATTGTGTGTGTGTGTGTGTGTGTGTACACTAAGATATCTTCTTATTACATTAAATCATAACTTCCTTGAAGTCAGAGATCAGACCTTTACACATTATGGCATCTCAATAAATTCACATCAATTTGGAATAACAGTGAAAATAATGAAACTAGTAGCTGCTGGCAAATGTTAGCTTGAAACAACTGGGGAGTTATTTTCACTAAACACTGAGTTGATTTTAACCTACTTAAAAGTTCAGCAGCCTCTAAAATGAAATGTGAACATCCAGGAGAAATTTTCTGGAAGTACTGTTCTTGAAAAGACTGCTCTCTGGATGTGAGAATCTACCCAGGGAACAAAGGAGAGGACGTTCTCTGGGGAGGTTTGAGAGAGCGGAGGTGCTCGAATGCCTTGGGACCAACTGTCCCCACGCAGAGGCTGACTGAGGGCGCCACTGACGGCTCTGTGAGCAGCGCTGGGGTGGGCTGGAGCCGGGAAACCCGGAAGGAGTGTTCCATGCACCCAATGGCACTGTCAAGCCCATGGCTGAGAGTGCAGCCCTGGGAGGTCAGCTGCCCCAGACACTGGTAAGAGCCCAACTAGCGCTCTGCCCTTGGCAAAGGCAGGGAAGACGCCAGCAAGATTCACAGGAGATGGACAAAAGTCTAACTTCCAAAGTAAACCACCTTCTTCCTGAAATGTTTTTTACAAGAATAGATCAGTATACCATTAATGAGGGGAAGGATATCGAGTGTTTTTCTACTGCAGTTTTATAGGTCACTCCGTTCTCCTCACTGCGTTGGCCAGTCTGTGTGGCTGAACAACCTGGGTGTGTTCTTCTCTGAGCTGAACGAACTGCCGCGTGTCCGGGCCATCCGACAGCAGAGGGGGGCTGTCTTCGGCGTTTTTACCAAGTGCCAGGACCGTGCCAGCCCCGCGCTGGTGTTCGTGGGAAACGCGTCCACAATAAACACAGCATTATCGCTTTTGATTTTTATCATAAGTAGAGTACTGTTTTAAGTATATGATTTTGTTAAGTTATTCAAGTACTAATGCTCATCATGGAACATGTTGGAAATGAATAAATGTAAAAAATAAAAAGGGAAAGAGATGGAAATAATCTCTATATTTCATCAACCCAGACGTATCACTTCTCATATTTAGAGTCTTTTTTAAAACATATGTGTATTTTTGTCATCTTTAAAAAAAAACAACAGATTTCAGGTCATATTATGTATTTATGTATGTTTTCAGAATCCACTCGTGTCATCTTCCATCATAACTCCTGGGTTGTAGTCTCAGGCCCAGCAGTGTGACCGGCATCTCAGTCAACCCAGCCGTTCTATCAAAGATCACCTTTTGGGAAGCAAAGGACTAGAGGCCTGTAGAGTCGGAAACAGCCCATCAGATGTTAAATTTTGCCAAGTTTTCTCATTCAGTTTGAGGTGTTTTCTGCGCTAGGACACTGTTCCCTCACTCCCTAGTTAGATTGTCTCTCTTCCTCCCAGCTTAGCTTAAGTCCTGTTTTACCTGAGAAAACTTAACAGAGAAGTCATGTCCAAATTGAGCTCTCTTAGCCCTGAACTCAGGGCCCGTGCCTAGCAGAGACTGCAGCGGGTCTCAGAGGTTTCGGTGGGAGAGGGGCCTGCAGTTTACTGGTTACCAGACGCTGCCTCTGGGCGGTGTGCCATCTCACGGGGTCCTGGAGATGGAGCCGTGGGAAATCATTTTTAAGTAAGAACACTAAAATCAACCAGTTATCCCATGAGGTGGCTAAAACTTCTATGACTTCTGTTTACTTGACTTAGGAAGCATATTACACCCATTTTTGTCATCTCCTGTTTTACCGTTTTTTGGTGGAATCCTCACACTACTACTTGATCTCTCCCATACTCAGGCCCCTGCACCAATTTCATTATGAATGCTCTGAAGGACAGGTGCAGGCCTGAGTCCTATCAGCATCTCCCCAGATGGGCTGAGAAGAAGTGATAGGTGTGGTTTCCAGTCTCCAGGTTCAGGTGGTGAGTGCTATTGTTTCTATTCTACACCCAGTCTGCCTTTGACTTTCTGCCCAGCTGTCAGAAAACATGCCTTTTTCATCGTAGGCGCTTCCTCCTTTCCTGATATTCCCACTTTCCTGCTGTAGTCACACTTTTCGGATCGCAGGAGGTAACACAATGTGGGCCGGCTCTTCTGGTCAGTATTGGAGCTGCAGACTCACCACTGTCCCCACTCAGTGCCCAGGGGGGCCTCAGGTCTGGGGACCAGGGCTGGCTACATGGGCCACAGGGCCCAGCGTGGGACGAAAATGCAGGGCCCCTGTTGAAAAAGAAAAAAAGTTCCATTGCATATTCCAAAACATAGCATCTCTCTTTCAACCTGGGGTGATTTTTATATGCTATTCAATTGCCCTTCTAAGTAAATTAAAAATTTAATTATTAGAATGAGTTCTGCTCATCTTCATATAGCGCAATACCAGTTTTTAAATGCAAATATAGCAGCATTTAACTAGTACACAAAATCACCAAATTTACCCAATTCATATTTTCAGTTTGCACATGAATATGTTTTGTTTTCACCGGGACAGTGGGAACGCTGCATAAAACTAACTGAGCCGTTTTTATATCACTTCCCTGCACAAGCCCCCTCACCGATACTCTCTGCCCTTGGCTTTCTAATGAGAAGGAAGGAAGGAACAGGAACTGTGGGCTGCCCTGTTTTCCCTTTCCTTGGATGCCATCATTTTCTGCAAAAGTGGCTCTAAGGGAGGCAATATGAGTAGGACGATGTGATGAGTTTTGATGATTGTCTTTCTCGGAACACCACTGCCCTTTTGTGCATTCAGACACGCTGTGGTTCGAAAGGGAAGAATGGCCCCTGTGCCTGCAGGGTGCCTGCTGACGCACAGGTGGGCATGCCTTGCTCACCCTGTGCGGCTCAGTCTCACGCCCTCCCACGCCTCGTGGGGCCGACAGAGTTCCCTGCTGACGGGACACCATGAACAGGGCGGAGGCAACGTTGGACGTGCACACGGCATGTGCCTTCTCTGCTGATGCACACGCTCCACCGTCTCATCAGATTGTCCTTACAGAGCACAAATTCCAGGATAAAGTCATTAGGCATTTCAGGATGGTGACTGTGGAGCATTGACCCTGTGTGGACCCTGCTGGGTACAGAGCCCTGCCAGGCAGGCCCCATTGGTAGCTCTCTGCTGTCACTTTTCTCCCATCGCTGGGGTACAGCCACCTTTGTGGAGTGGTCATCAGGCCTGTCTTTCCCTGGGTGGTATGTGCTCAGAAAATAAGATCCAAATGCCTCTGGTTTGGTACCAAAGATTTCTCTTTCTGTTTTCTCACTAGAGGCCATGACAGCGTGCCTTTCTGCCCTCCGACTGTAGACAGCCTAGTGGCCCCAGGGCCCTGCTATGCTTGGAATTCACCGTAGCATTGGCTTTCCAGGGGCTGCTCCTGGCCAGTGCGACAGGAGGGATACAAAGGCAGGCCCAGGGGTGACTCAGCATCCCTCTGAGACGCCTACTAGGGCTCTGTGGACTCCTGTGCCCAGAGGCCAGTGTGCAGGAGGAGGAGGCATTGGACAGCAGGGATAGCTGGCCCTGGGCGGCCGGGTGGGGTGGTGCTGTCTGTGTAATGGGGGTGGGAGGGGGCTGTGAGGGACCCGTGCAGGAAGTCCACACCAAGATGGGTTGGCTATTAAAGTTCTGGTTCCACTGCCAGGTAAGCTGCAGAGGCCCTCTGAGGGGAGCCTCAGGGTGCAGGGGATTTAGAATGGGCCTATGGAAGGACGGAAACCTGTGTGCACCCGGGACCCCGTGGCCACAGAGGCTCAGCTTGTCCCACGAGGCCCCCTTTCCCTAGCTGGCCTTCAGCGAGGGAGGCCTCGGTCTTCCGATTCCCTCTTGGGCTCTCAGTTCCTGCTGAGGGCCATGTGCCTGTCTCAAGACCAATGAGAGGAACATCTTCCACTTTTCCTTAGACTTCTCACGTGGCAGGTGGCATGACACGCGGGTCTCTGGACGCAGGGCAAAGGGACCACGACGCACTTCCCGAACTCCGACGAGGGTTTGCTGTGCGGGTGGGTCTGACGCTCAGCTGGAGGGGCCGCCGGACGACCCCTCCCCTTTCCTGGCGGCCCAGACAGGCAGGCTTCGCAACGCTGCTGAGCCGGCGTGGCCCTCGCTCGGTGCTCCCTGCGCGAGGTGCGTCCCAGCACAGGTGGTCAGCTGGATGGTTCTTCAGCCACACTGTGCCCCTCACGTGGGATGGCCTCCCGTGGAAGAGGATGCCAGTGACTCTGTCCCAGTCGGGAATGCCCCTGCTATAGCCCGTTTCCTGGAGGTTGCACCAGGCTTTCTCATTGCCTGTCACCCTGTCACCTCCCAGTTTCCCCCTGGAATTCTGTTCATTCTGGGTTTCGCTCATCAGCACGGCAGTAACTTTGGTTAGAAGATTAAAGCTGCAGGGCATCCGGTTTTATTTACTCGGCCTTCCCTTTCCCTCCTACCACCGGGAAGAGGGTGCCCCGTTCTGTCCCTGTGCAGCCCCAGATCCTCACCCTCCCTCCCCCCTGGGATGTGTGACTGAGGGGCTGTCCTCCCCTGTGTCTGCCGCGGCTCCCGCTTCCCGTCTCATCCTCCACGGAACCTCACCATGGGAAACATGTCCGGTACCTTATAAAAACCCTTGTTCAGCCCCTTACCCTACCTAGTTCCTGCCCTTGTGCTCACCCTCCCTCCACACTAGCCTCTGAATGGCTGCTGGACACACACACACACACACGTTTCCCTTATTCACACTGTTTTACACATTTCTGTTTTCATTGAAAGATAGGTCTGAGAGAGTGCATCATATTTGTACAGGTAGATTCCCCATTCTTTTTTGTGACTGCATAGTATTACATTCTAGGAATGAACCAGGATATATTTCACCAGTTAAACACTGGGGGACATTTCATTTATTTCCAGTCTTCAGTTATTACAATAATGTGTGTGTATACATATATGTATGTGTATATATGTGTATATATATAAAATTTCATGCATATATTTTTCATATATAATTTCAAAAATGTGAAATTATATTTGAAAGATAAACTCCCCAAAGTAAATTGCTAGATCAAAGAATATGTGTATTTAAAGTTGATATATATTATTAAATTATCGGTTTCTACCATAATCACAATAAGGAAAGGGTTTTTTCTCTATACCATTACTAGCAAAATGAATTATAAAACTTTTCGAACTTTGCTAATCCGATAAGCAAAAAATGGTATCTTGCAGTTAACGTGCCTTACTCTTACTGTAAATGAGGTTGAGTATCTTTTAAAATATTTAAGAGACGCTTGTGTGTGTCTGTGATGTCTGTGTGTATATCTCACTCTTTGCCCATTTTTCTCTTGGGTTGTTTGTCAAGTTTTAAAGTTTATTTTAGGACGTTTTTACAGTTTAAGAAAATCAGTGCTTCTAAATTTCCAAATGTGCCTTTTATCTTTACCTTTGTTTAGCATGGTTTTGCCATCAGAAAAATTTATTTTTATACATTCTACTTTATCCATCTTTTCTTTATGGTTTTGGTCTTTGTTCCAAATTTTAGAAGGTCTTTCCCATTTTTTTTTTTTTTTAGTGGATGTTGACATCTTCAGATCTGAATCTTGAAAAGATCCCTCTAGCTACAATTCAGAGCACACATGGTGGAGGGCAGTCCTGAAACTGAGGGTAGCAATTAGAAGGTGCTCACAGAAGTCCATGCGAGTGACACTAATAGCAGCAGGAATGGAGAACATGGACGGATGCAAGAAGTATTTAGGAGACACCATCAACAGGCAATACACTGGATATGAGGAAGGAGACAGGTCTGGGGTGTGAACTAATGGGTGGAGGATAACATTCACTGAGTAAGGAGCCCCAGGGAAAAGGACCAGTTTTTTGTTTTTTCCTTTTCTTTTTTTCTTTTTTCTTTTTTTTTGGTGCAGGGGGGATGGGGAGGATGTCAGGAGTGTGGTCTAACACCGGTTAGCTTCAGGTGGTCTTCCTAAGGGGATTACTGAATACGTGTCTCAGACAGGTTCCCAGGGGCGGGGCTCTGGCCAGAAGTGCGCACTGAGGAGTCATGGTCATGGGTGAGGTTGCTGATGAAGACAACATAGAATGAAAAGAGATGGGAGCCTGAAGAGCTCCAGCATTTCACGGTGGGGGCCGGAGGATGGTCCTTCCGCAGCCTGGGACGCTCACCGGCCCTCCATGCCACATGCGCACAGGGAGCAGGAGGCGGGGTGGGCCCTGCGTGGGAGATGCCACCCTGTCAGCTGGGCTGGACACCAGGCAGGGCTCTGGCAGGGCCACACTGGGTACCCGCCGGGCTGGGCACATTGGTCTGCGAGGAACTTGGGGGCATCCCATGTTTTGTACGTTTTTCTTTCTGCTTTTTTTACCCTTTCCACATTTTGGCAGTCAGTTCAAAAACCAGATTCCCCTCACTCTTCCCCAACATCGATGACCCGTGTTTTCTTGCCACCCTGACTTGTTAGTGATGCCAAAAGACTTATTCAAGAGAAATATGCTTTGTTCTTCCCAGGCAAGATGGTAGATTAAATTAAAGACACAGCATTTATACTTGCAAACGGGTGTGAATAACACGGGGAAAAGAGTTTTTCAGCATTTCCACCTAAACGCCTGTTGCCCTGTTTTGTGCTGTCAGCGTGGTGTCATGGCAACAGCCTGGATGTTAAAAATATCCAGACCTTGGTTCAGACCACAGCACTATCTCTTGCTACAGCTGTGACTCAAGACAAGTCACTCAACCTTTTTGAAACCTCAGTTTTCTCATCTATAAGATGAGGATAATCGGACTGATTTCCCAGGCTGAGCCCGAGGACTGAGGGCAGGGCCGCGTAAGGAAGCTAGCAGAGGGCTTCTCGCCCGGGGGGGCGTCAGCCGCCCCCAGCTCCTCTCTGTTCCTCTCTACCACCGAGGCTCCGGACCTTCAGGAAGATGGCTCGGTCTCATGCGCATAGGTTTCTTCTTTCCTTCTTTCAGTAAACCACCGAAGTCCTTTGTATTTCCCTCTAAGCAACAGAAGTTTTGTCAGGTGAAACAGCCCGTCTGTGTTCTGATTACCACTGCCGTGGTTTACTGTATAGCTGTAGCTGGCAGGTAGATATCCAGAGCTGCGAGGGACGGGGACCCGTGTGGTCGTGAACACCCTGTATGCAGAGCAAGAAGACAACCGGCAGAAAGGGGGCGAGAGCCAGGGAAATAATGCCTGCACGGAAGCCTGGTGGCTGCACCGGGGCCCCTCACGGCCCGCGACCATGTGCGAGTCTTTGGCGAGGACCACACCTTTCCTCTGTGCCGTCACCTAAGCTACGCCTTAGAGGAAAGCTGGAGACATTTCTCCTCCAAAGTCTGATTCATGCACATCTCACTTCAAAACATTGAGGCATAAGACTCCACCTGATCCAAGCATTCGGATTTTGCCCTGCTTGGAGAGAGCAGAGCACCCCTGTGTGGCTGGGAAAGGCCTTGGCGTGGTGTCTGTAGGTTCACACCGTGTCCCACGCTCCAGCACGTGCATGCTGCTGCGCTGGGTTGTGCCAGATGCTTGCCTTCTCTGGGCCTCAAGTCCTCACCTTTCAAGTGACAAAGGGACTTGCCTGCCCTTCGATCTCCAGGACGCCCTCTGGTTTTGATGAGCTGAGAAACTGAAGGCCTGGAGATTGTAACTTCGCCGGCACCAGTATTGGTGTCTAATCCCAGTACGGATCCAGCTCTTATATTAGCAAATTTCCCATTTTCATTATTTTCATCTCAGTGTGCAGCAAAGCATGTATCACTGGCTAATCGATGCTGTGGCCCTGCACTCGCTAAATGACCGTTTAGCCTAGAGTGGGACAAAGTATTACACTCACTAGTACAGTATCATTATGTAACAGAAAATTAAAAATCTGATAATTTGATTGGAAGTCCCAGATGAGTTTTTTGTATAAAAATGTTAACCTCAAGTAGCTATAAGCAGGTAAATGTTTTATTCATCCCACTGGTACAAAATAAATGCTTATGATATAAATTATGTATAATTAATACTCCTGGGATAAAAAAAAATGTATGCTAATAGGTTGTCAGTTAATTAAGAAAGGAATAGGAGATAAACAAAGGTGATTATAATTTATCCTGGGACCATAAACAGAAATCGTGCCTTAAATAATCTCTGTAAAAAAAATACATTATACAGCAAATCCTTCGTTTTCATCCTGAGCAGCCGCCTAATGGTTCACAGCAACTATTCGGTGGGGATGTTAAATGAGGAAGCAGCTCGTGACGGCCGGCCGGCCGGGCCCCCCAGACCCTGGCGCTTGGCTTGAGATGGTCTTTTGTGAGCAGCCCTGGTCTCTTCAGGAACATTCTCTGAATGATACTTTCTTGGAAGCCAGAAGCTAGATTAAAAGAAAAAAAAAAAAGCCATCCAACTGATGAAAACTTGAAAAAGTGTGCATATATAAATGGTGGTCTTATGCTTTTTGGCCAATTTAATCCTCTTCTTTGAAACTGAGTAGCAGATACGTGGCACTCGCCCTACATGTGGCTGGGTGAAGGCACAGTGAGAAATTGTATGGATCAGAAAAAGATATCTGAGTATCTTGAAGCCCTCTTCATGGATCGCCCACTCATTCATTCAACAAACAACGTGCTGACCAGCTAGCCTGTGCTGGTGTGGGGGAGAGACATGCTGTCTGGATGCTGTCAGTCTTGTCTCTTTTCCTCTCTCAAGTGTTGGTCTTCACTAACCTATGGGGTCTGGATATTCAGATGAAAATATCCAGCAAAGAGCTGGATAGGATATTTGAGCTCTGGGGAAATCTGTGGTCAAAATAAAGAGTATAGGTTATCCACGAGGCATGAACAGGAGAGCGAGGGGAGCTGTTCAGGGATCATGAACATTCAGGAGCAGGAAGCAGCAGAGCCCAGCTGGAAACGAGGACCAGCCAGCAGGTCAGAAGAGTACTTGGAGGGCTGTGACAGACACTAACAGGACGGGGACACTCCATCCACAGTGTCCTCGGAATGGAGGCGTCTAGCCAATAAAGAAAGGGACAAGTTCTCGGTACATTCTGAAGTTATACAGGCTTGGTGTAAGCAGCCAGAGCAAAGTGGAGGGTGCAAGCTTCACTTTGGCTCGACGATCGCAAACCAGTGCAAATGGTCAGCAGAGAAATCTGGCTGAGAAAATGGGGGGTGGGGAGTGGGGGGTGGGGGGGAGGGTTGGAGGAAGAAACAGATTTCAGAGGCATCCGATTACAGAGTAATTCAGTTTCAAGAGTGATACATGAGGGAGTGGCAGAGAGTTCTGGGTTGGAGAGACATGCTTTTGTACAGCTGCTTGAAAGAGCCACTGAAGGAAGGGGAGGCCCGGGGGCAGGGGAGGGCTCGTCCTCCGAGGGCACAAGGCCACCGCCATGCTGAGGCAGGAGAGAGGCCTCGGAGCCGTGAG